>LVLI01000035.1:0-191890 GCA_001687465.1 Halocafeteria seosinensis | reverse complement strand
GTGTGTGTGTGTGTGTGTGTGTGTGTGTGTGTGTATACATAGGCAGCTGGCGCCCGTGTCTGGCGGCGACGGGTCCGATGAAATTCAGCAAGACGGGTGGGCTAATTGAATAGGGGGTAAATTCTATCGACGGTAGCGTCCATACAAGATGTTCGCCATTGCAAACAAGCTCAAATATCAAGGCAAGTATTGCTTCCTTTTTTTTTATGAACTTTATGAGGTACTGTACAACTCTTTAGGAGTCCATCGCGAACAAGCGGACGTTATCGAATGCTTTGAGATGTTTGACGACCGAACATACCGGGTCATTTTATGCGGTACTTTGCGGTTCATCCGCTATTCTGCCGGATCTCAACACTGATCAGTTTAAGAACGAATACCCACAGCTACAACATGTAGGGTGGTTAAGCGGAACAAAACTCGAAAAACGGCGAATTCGATTTGGAGATACCAAGGCGTTGGAAAGCTCGCTACTTTCTTTGTGGGGGTATTCCCGCGGCAAGTTGAAAAGATACATGTAGTCGTTTTGCTGCAAAGAGCAGCGTCCGCGCGATCGGGCGAGGACATAGCTGTATCGGACGAATTTCGTAATCTTGTTTCACGTATCGATAAAGTTGACGTTGCGAGCAATACTCGGAAGCAAACTGAAACTAGCCCCGCTATCGGCAAAATTCTACGGAAAATGTATAGACAGAACAAAGCAAGGTTTACGGATGCGCTGACGAAAGAAAACGGATTGAATTTAGATGTCATCTGGAAAGAGGATTAGTCATGTTCGAAACCAATCCAGACGGAGACGGTTACGGGACCGCTAAAGATTGCCGGAACGACTTTTCAAGATCGAAATTGGATTGTACCACGTTGTACCGTATTGGGTGCAGGCGCAGTTCTATCCTAATGCCTTGTGTTGGTAGTGCAAGGGATAAAAATACGAAGGTAAGCCATCAACAACTTATTAAGAATACCCGTTGGGCTCAACTTGGTCTAAGCATTCAGCGTGTTGGTGGAGTATCGGCTAAATGGGAGTGTCTGCTAGCATCAAACCACTTCCGTGCGAAAACCAAGTGCCGTCTTGTTGCCCCCCCTTACACTCAATCACCTGCATGTGTTATAAAGTTGAGGGAGTCAGACAATACTCTGGTACATCGGGTAGAAAAGGAACGTGTGCAATTACATTTGTAATATAGGAGAGAAGAAACTCAGCTTCCTGCGTTCTGCGAGAAATCTTCCGAGCGACGTCGAGCTTGAAGGAATCCATCGAGTGATCCAGGTGGGACCTGAGGATGTGGCTTCTTTAGCTCTGCAAGCTTTAAAACTCTTCGTTCCACGATTTGCCGTTTCCTATCACGTCGGGATTGCTTCAGTTGTTCCCGCTCTCCTTTCAGATCTTGGGGAGATTTTCGGCCCAATGTCGTGAAGAAGGCCTTATGTAGACGTCGAGCGATAGTAATGCTGTGAGAGCGCTTCTTCGTTTGTAATACGTAGTTCAAATCCTGTTGGGTTAATTCCTTTAGACTATCATCTGCTTTTTCCAGCTCTTTCACAGAATCTAATGTTGCCTGTCTCGTTTGGTCGTTTTGTGTAAAGACTCCAGTCTCTCGTCCGACAGCTTCCGAGAAGGCTGCCTTAAGTTTCATTACAGCATCGGTCTCAGCCTTTCCCTTTTTTCCAGGCCCCGCAACTGCACCACATCAACATAAAAACATTGACAAAATCATTTATTTACCGATATCCCTAAAATCATCCATGGTGACAAGTTTACCTGGAGCCAAATCGACGCAAATTTCATCCCCGTGTTTGTTGAGAGCCAGGTATGGCCGCTTAACATTGAAACAGTAGCGATAGTACTCGTTACAGGGAGCCTCTCCACAGTGTTCCTCCATTTGTAAGAACCCATATCGCTTGGCAGCTCCAAGCACTCGTCTTTCTGTATGATTATCCACTCTAGGGCCTAGTTTCTGCATCTGCAGATGTTTGGGTGGGTTCCGATGGTGCTTGCCTTGCGCCCAGTTCTGGATGTCGTGGGGTGTATATCGGGGCCACGGTCTCAAAAAGTACGATTTCCCAGTAGCGAACGCTCGTTTGGCGATACCAGGGGGGACACTGGCCTTTGCCCTGTGGATCTGTGTCCAAAGCAGAGGCCGCATAAGTCTTGTCCCCTGTATACCCTGCATTATCACCTCACGATTTATTTTGCTTGGAGTCCCTTTTCGCCCCTCCCTCTTAGTAGCAACACACGGTCTCCTTCGAACTGCACTTAATAACCACAGTGAACTTGTTACCACGACATACTAATATGTTGTTGGTAACAACCCCGACGCCTTTCCACAGTCCCAAGTTTGACCTCGGCAACCCCAAACTTCCTATTGAAGCAGACAACACGATTGGATTGTAAGAGTAGTCGTGCGGTATTGTTGTCTACTCTCCGTCGTCTCCGCCAGGAGAGCTCAACGGGAGACTCTGCATTATTAGAGGAATGCTGTGTAGGCTCTCTCGACCGGGAGCAGCAGCAGCACGAGTACTTCGGGAATCCTACACGACGAGCAGCAGCCACAGCAAGTGGCTCTGTACGATCAGACAGGCACAGTCGCAGCGTGCATATACGAGGGTAGATCACTTCCGTCCATTTCATTCCCCGCGTTATTGTTGTACACCCACACAGGGAACAAGTATACGTGGATACGCGAGCAACACCATGTCTACCACTAGCAAGCATACTACACTGGCGCCAGCGCCCGGCTCCCACGAAGTATTACAGCGCATCCGAGAGAGGATGAAGCTGGAGAAAGGTGCGACATGACCAAATCTCCTTCGAGCAAGGGGCAGTTTATACGCGTTTCTTGAATGTTCTCGATGCAGAGGGTCCCACTGGCAGAGTCATCGATGCTTACATCGTGCCCCACAATGACAACCACAGTGTACGTACGATGCCCGCTTGATTGTTATTTCGACCCGAAATAGTGGTTTTGGTGTTCTCTATACAGAATGAGTATATCGCTGAGGCAGATGAGCGCCTCGCTTTCGTTACAGGTTTTACCGGAAGCTATGGAGATGCAGTCATTACGCAGGAGAAAGCGATCTTGTGGACCGATGGCCGCTACGTCACACAAGCTAAATCACAACTGAATTCATTTTGGTCTATGATTAATGTTCATGATGACTCAGCATTGACTGTACGCTCCTGGATTGCTCAACAATTTGGAGACAGAACCTATTGCTTGCCCTATGAGCTGTGGACGAAGGTTCTTCAAGGAGACTCCAGCTATTTGTCCCGCTGCATTGCTATTGTTGCAATCGACCCTTCTCTGTTTCCTGTTTCAAAAGCCTTGTACGTATGAGCGTCCGTTTGGAATGGAATACGACTATTTGAAACATAGGTGTTTTCCGACGAAACTCAGGCAACTGGCATCTTCATTGGCTTCTCATGGAGTTGGAGTTTTCCCTATAGAAAGCAACTTTGTCGACAGTGTTTGGCGCAGTTCACAGCCAGAACGTCCACGTGAACCGCTACGCATTGTTGATACTTCTTTTTCTGGGATATCCGTCCAGGAGAAAGTCGCAAAAGTCCGTGGCATTCTGAACAGCTCGGGAGTTAGTTATATACTCGTGACTGCCCTGGACGAAATTGCATGGCTATTAAATCTCAGGGGAACTGACATCGCATATAATCCGCTTTTCTTCGCTTATGTATTGCTTGGACCGAAAGAAGTCTACCTGTACATGGACCAAGATCGCAGGGGATCAAAAGAACCCCTTGAATTGCTCCAGCATCAACTTGGCGATCAATTACGTGTGAAAGCATATTCTATGTTTCGTGCCGACGTGGCTGAACTAGCCAGTACTTTGTACGACTCAAACTCTGGACGCACGAAGCACACTATCCTGATTGATCCTCAATCCTGTAGCCTGGGAATTCAAATGCTCTTACCACCTACTACAGTTGTAGAGCGCACGAGTCCGATAAAAGAGCTAAAGTCGATCAAGACGCAAGAAGAAATCGAGGGAATGAGAAGATGCCACATACGCGATGGGAGAGCCATCGTTAAGTACCTGGCGTGGTTGCATGATCAAATAAATAGTGTTCTTGAGGAAGCCTCGTCCCGTGCCGGCAAGGAGGGTCTGGATCAAGCATCATGGGAGAAACGCCTGTGCGAAGAACGGCAGCTTACCGAGTATTGGGTAGCTGAAAAGCTAAAATCGTTCCGCCAAGAAAACCCGGAATTCAAGTCGCTCTCTTTTGAAACGATTTCTAGCACTGGGTCTAACGGCGCCGTCATCCATTATAGCCCTACGCAAGACGCATGCTCTGTTCTGGATCCCCATTCACTATATCTGTGTGATTCGGGAGGCCAATACTCGGACGGCACCACCGATATGTAAGTTGACGATGTTTTATTCGTGATCGTATACGGTGGTCATGCTCGAATGGACCTTATGACGCAGAACCCGGACAGTGCACTTTTCTCGCCCAACAGAGGAGCAACGCAAACTCTACACCTTAGTGCTTAAGGGGTTTATCGCCTGTTCCAACGCCGTATTTCCCCACGGGGCATTTGGGTATCAAGTAGATGGCTTTGCACGGCAATTTTTATGGAACGAGGGATTGAATTACTCCCACGGCACAGGCCATGGGGTCGGTGCACACTTGAATGTCCATGAAGCTCCCCCTGCTATACGTCAAGGAGCCAGTGCCAATGACTCTGGGCTAAAACCAGGCATGATATTTACAATTGAACCAGGCTATTACGAAGAAGGGAAATTTGGGATTCGCATCGAAGATGTTTTGACTGTACGCCAAAGGGAGCATGGATCGAAGCTCGGCTGCAGTGACAAATCCTACTGCTATTTTGAGTCTATAACGTGCGCCCCTTTGCAGACGTCGCTGATGGAGCTGTCTATGCTGACCCCGCAGGAGAAGGAATGGGTAAATGCCTACAATAAGCGGGTACAGGACACGCTGCTTCCCTTGTTGGACGATTCCGACCGTGACGAGAAGATCGCTAAGCAGTACCTTCTGTCTCATAGGACTGATCTCACCTAGAAGTATCAGGTTAATTCCTCCTTCCTTGCTGATAGTAACTTATAGTTGACTGTGAACCTGGTAGTTAAGTCGTCTTTTAGTTTTCTTGGCTTTGAACGCGCACACTTGTAGATGCTACGTATGTACTCCAGGGGAGTTATCCCAATATTATTTGCTGCGAATTCTTTCTGCCTCATATCAAGGAAGCGGTTGAGTCCATTGATATTGTGCGTATGATCCATATTGCCGTCTGCTTCAAAGCCGTTTTTCATTTTGACTAAGATTTCGGGCAGAGTACGTACGTTCCCCATTCTGAACTGTATCGGAGTATGCTCTGCAGCCCAGGTGACAAGCACCAGCTTCTTAGAAACCCCTTTGAATCCCACGGAACTCCCTTATAGCCGGAAAATCCCTACATATTTAATCATGTTGCTCTGTAATCCTGTGTTTAATCGACGTGTAAGGTCTCTTGTTGAAGTTCCAGGATAGAATACCAGAACTTGTAGCCCAGAAGTATACCAAGGGTAGACGGTCTTGTAATTTGACTGCGTATTTTTTGTTCCTGCTCCTAACTTTTTAGTGTATCAGCAAGAGAGAGTGTTGACTGCCGTCACGGGATCGGTGCTTGTGGTAGTAAGCGTTTTGTGCCCCGTTGGTGTCTGTCTGTCCCTGGAGCGCGTACAAGTAGACATAGCTATAAACACATCCTAGCCGACGACCGTATGAGCAACACAGCATTATATGAATGACATACTAGCATGGGAGAGCCCCGAAGAAAGATGCAGACTGCTTTGTTGGTAGTATCTGTGCTGCTTATGGCGCTGGGCTCCAGTGAAGCGTTTGAAATACAGGGCTCAGTTCCCCACACAGGAATCCATCAGCAAGGGCACTCACCCAGTGGGGAAGGATCATGCAGTGCCGTACGAAACGAGTACGAGCAAACTGTTCAGGCACTAAAGAAGTCATTGCATGAAGCAGAGGCAAAGATCAAAGAGCTTCAGAACGAGATCGAATCTCCGGCTAACCCGGCAGAGGTGGAAGTGCATAAACTCCAACGAGAAATAGACAAACTCTACCGCCAAGAGAGGAAACGTCAACAGAGAATACAGCATCAAGACGCTGACGGGAAAGACAACGGACCCAAGGAAATATCTATCTTCTGTAAAGATGTAAGTGCCCGATATTCTCAGGCTGCACGCTGCGCTATTGTAGTGCATATTACGCATGCAGCCACCTGCGGTTACCATTATGGATCTGGAAGATGAGCAGCGAGACAAAGACGAGTGCATGTATGTCCAGATTCCCTCAAACAGTAGCACAGTATATTACTTGGCAACTCTCTCGTATGTCTGCAGGGTGTTGAATGTGAACGCCCCAGAGTTATCCTCGCGCTTAATTCTATACTGTGACGGGCACACCACGGTTCCCGATTGGACTCCGAAATCCGAAGGAAGCGAAAACTATACAGATACAACCGACAACGAGGATGCAGACGATGAAGAATAGAAGCAACAGTAGTGGTAGTATCGTCAGTTGACCGTCCCCGTACTAGAAGCTGTAATGGCAGTATACATAGTCCATGGGCAAGATGCGCTAAAGATTCGGCACCATTTGGAAAGGTTGGGAAGTGGTTCCACCATCAACAGGTAAAATAGCTCCAGTAACCCACGCGCCTGGAACGCCAGTAAACGAGATTGACGCTCGGTATTGTACACTACACACAAATACTGCGGGACGTACCTGCTTTCGACGATAGATAGAGAGCAGCTCCGCCTATGTCTTCCGCTTGCCCCAAGCGCCCAAGTGGTACAGCTGCTCATGCATGAGAGAGATAATTTATCCAAAAACACAGCACTCCCTTTAAATTGTGTAACCAATAACGTACCGCTTTCAATAGCTTCTTTGCTCGTATAAGTGAGTAATTGTTGGGACATCTTCGACGGTACGAAACCCGGTGCAATAGCATTGACGGTGATTCGGTATCCGCCTTCAGAGCGTCGATCCGCAAATTCGGACGAGAGCTTTTTCGTAAGCATGTGTACAGCGGCTTTACTCGCATCGTAGGCATACGTCGGTACTGGCTGTGGTTGAATCCCGGCTATGCTACCAATATTAATAATCCGGGAGGGGTCTTCTTCCGTGGCAGCAGAATCAAGTAACGGCAAACACGCCCTCGAAAGATTAAAGACGGTTTTCACATTCAAATCGAATACTTTACCCCATGCATGATCAGGATAAGTATCCAGTGGTTCTCCCCAGCTAGTTCCTGAGTTCTGCATATCTTGGAGCGATTCTTCGTCAATTTTGTGTTGATCCATGCGTCCGCGAAACAAGCAATAAAACGTACATTGACGAGTATGTGCAGTTTGTCTTCTCTACTCTGCAGCTCTTCAGTGAAAGTAGAGCATCCTTCCAACGAGCTCAGATCATGAGCCATTGGGATACATTCGCCTGGTCCGAGCTTGGTTAACTCGTCTGCAGCTGTCTGCGGGATTCATAGAAAAAAATTTACATGAGCATACGGAACAAACCACAGTATTCCATGTATACCTTGCAGGCTTTTTCATTCCGCGAGGTAATGTATACTTTGGCATTGTTTTGAACAAAGGTCTTGGCGATGAGGTATCCAATTCCACGACCGCCTCCGGTGACGACACTGTCAATACAAACAAAGGAGGCAATACCAATACCAGTTAGCAGGAATAATCATGTCACTTAAGAGTATCCCCCTTTTGCAATGCCCTACACTGTGTATCGTGCAGACAAAATCGGTACGCACCTGGTTTTCCCCGAGATACCGAAGAGATGCTCCGCAGCAAGTTTAGCTGACATCTTGTCACTTAAAACACGATGCTTTGCGTCGAACTTAGGTAACTTTAGCGCTCCAGTTGCAAAGGGAACTCGCCAGCAATACTCTCTGTTTCATGTACATGTGGACTTAACACATCATGGTCTCGGCCATCTTCACAAGGCAGCCAGGTAGCTGGTCTGTGAAGCAGGAAGCGTTAAGTTAACAGGTAAGGTTCTCCTCTTCCCAACGCAAAGACAGGGTCCATGCCATGGTGTTGGCAAAGGAAGGATTATCGTTGGGTTGATTCGATGGCACTTATTGTGCTTGCTGTAGAGTACACTCGCGAGCAAGGAAGGTTGGTTGCTGGCCTCGGTAAAGAGAAGAAGCGTGCGTCCTTCTTTCCCCTCGAACAAAAGCATCCGGTTGTACCACAAGTACAACTACTTGTACAACAGTACGAGAGGAGGCATAGTCATCAATTAAATGTCGGGGCGTTTGAGCTCGGCGGCGGCGGCTTTGGCCGGGAGTGGCAGTGCTAATCGAGCCTACAAGCAACAGCAGCAGTCGTCACGGCGACAGCAACATGCCTACGACTATGAGTTCGATGTCGGGGTTGAGGAACCGCCTAAATCCAAAGTATACGGCGAGTTATGGACGACACACCGCAAGAAACAACCGCAGAGTGGAAAACACGGCTCTTCGGACCCCTATGATTTTGAAATTGTCGATGACGAGGACGATGATGACGCCGAGGAGGAGCAACAAGGACGACAGGGCAGAAGACATTCGCAGAAGAAACACCATTCACCCTCTAACCAGAGAAAGAAACACAGCAGTAATGGATCGCCACCAACGCAGCGCCGCCAACAGACTGAGGAGTTTGCTAGAAGGCGAACTGAAGACAACCCTGTTTCAAAGGCACAATACTATTTGAATAAATACGGCTTGAAACAAGCCACCCAGGCCAAAAGGACCACCCAAACAAGTGATGCATTGTAAGTAACATAATTAAATGAAAGCTAGGAATAGTCCAGAAAATGAAGATTCGGGTCTTGCAGGGAAATGTCAGAAAGCTTCGACACGGGGACGTCGTCTTTCGAGGAAGAAGAATCTCCACAACAGAAGCCAGGGACGGTATCTGAGAACAGAGACCGCCCTCCTTCTGGTTTAAACACTGAACCAACCGTTGTTCTCAATGAACATCCGATGCCTTCCTCTGTTAAACCAGCAGCTCGGGAGGACCCTGCTGGCGGAACGAGATACGGAATCAGCTCGGAGGAGCTTTCCATGTCTGAGTCTGCAAGTGATAGCTTCGTACAGAGAAACAACATTAAGTTCTTGGACCCAAGGGGCAACAATGCGTTTTCCCTTAGCAAAGGACCTAGTGCAACTGTGTCTTCCGCAACACAAGCAGCGAATACGAAAGATGACACCGCCTTCTCTGTGGAAAGCAGTGACACGAACGATGACTCTGATACTAACAACGAAGTCCAGCAAAACGTACCATATAAGAAAATACAGACAATCTCCAAAATGCAGCAACCTGGAGACGTTGCTGAGGAAGTGGAATCTAATGATTTTGGTGCCGACGAAAGCAACAGTCTACCCATGTCGAAGCAGGCAGGGAGAAATACGAGCAATGAATACGATGACGCATACTCCGAAAGCTTTGTGTCCGAGTCGGAATTAGACAGCCCCGTAGCAAAGGAAACAGCGTCTTCCAGAGAAAAGAATCTTCCTCCCGGGACGCGCGTGAATGCTCTGTTTGGTGCCCGGGCAGGAGGTACAGAGTATTTCACTGGCAAGGTGGCGGATGTAAACGATGACGGCACATATAGGATTGTATACGATGATGGCGATGATGAAGATGGGGTTTTGCGGGAAGATATAAGAGTTATGGACTCAGGTGCTCCTCGATTAGAGTCCATCGAGGAGCACCCCGTCAACAAACCTCCGGGTTCTGATGGTAGAAACACCGCGGATTCGTACTCTGAAGACTACGAATCCCCAACGGTTGGGGCATCGAGACATTCCGAGAAAACATCATCTTCCCAGGCACTGCAAGTAGATTCGCCTCTAAGAGAGCATGTTGCACCTGAACCAAGCGTGACTGCCCCCACACAGAAGCATACTAGTGCATCGGTGTCTTGTGGCCCTGCAGCAGCAACTAGTCAACGAAGTCCAGCCGGGCAGGAATCGTTGCATGATCGAAATGTCTCTGCCCCAGCAACTGGCTCGGAGCATTTCAGGAGACAAGGAGGCAGCCATGGTTCGTATACATCACACAGTGGCTATGCCGCTGTACAACCTAATGGTGTCCATCCAGCCAATGCGCCGATCCCTCCACCAGAGTACGCACAAGCTCCACAGGGCTCCTACGGGTTTACCTTTCAGCCAGGTTATCCTACTGCTCCCATGCCTCCAGCAGCCCAGCAATACATGCCACAGATGGCTTCGTATGTGTTCCCAGGGGCGTCTTATCCTTTCGTGTCACCGGGTGTGTACCCACAAGTTCCACAATATCCCTACCAGCATCAGGATAGGGGGCCTCGTCGGTTTCCTCAAGAAAATGGGTATCAGAGTCGCATCTATAGACATCTGGCTGAAAATCTATACAAGGAGGAAGGAACCAATGATGCCACCGGACACAGGAAAGAGGGAAACGGAGATGATAGTACTGAAGGCCAGACTCAATCAAAATCCAGACAGCCCCCACCATTCATGCAGCAGCATGTAAATAGCTATGAAAACGCTATAGCTCTGACGAACCAAATGTTCTCCCAGCAACTAAGTATGTTGAGATCTAACATTAAACAGCTCCGAGAAAAGAGAAATAGATCCCATGATCTCTATCAACGGTTATATAATTTTGACGACGGCTGGAGAACATCTCAAGCGAGTGACAAAGTGGACGCTGCCACGAGTCCGACACCCGTGGAAGCGGCTGCCGGATGCAGCAGATCTGCTGGGAAACAATCGGCATTCCAGTCAGTTTCTCAACGACAGTAGCAAACTTGGACGCTTGTAGAGACGACCCAGGCATTGCAGCGGAAACAGATAGAAACCGCATGAAAACATGAGCCTGACATATACTAAGTCGGAGTCTTCTTATCAACGAAACTGATACTGTTTTACATATTTCAAATACCTAATCGAAAAGTGGTATCTATAGTATCTATTCAATAAATTTACACTGTCAATAGTTACATGGGTAATCCTTTCCTCCGCCGCAGCTCTCCAATTAAAGGCTGCTGTGAAGAGCAATGCACAAGATTCGAAGCTGCGCTAGGATTCCGCCAATGTGTCCTATGCTCAATCATAATAGTTTGGACAAGTAGCCCCCATCTCACAAAACCTTAATAATGTTCATTTATCCTCTTCGGTATCGTTCTTTTGGTACGACGGATCAACGTACTCGCGGAACGTATTCTGCGATAAATCGGGTTCAACACTTTCGAATAAGCGTAACACTGTGCGCAAACGGGTGCGTAGACTTACCTCCATTTTGTATGGTCGCGGCCCAATCAACTGAACGAGATCGTTTTGGTTAACGGTCTCTCTTTCCAGAAGCAATTCCGCCACTTTCCCAACTTCTTCCTTCTTCTCAACGATCAGATCTTTTACCCTCTGGTAACAGAAATCGACTAGTTGTCGGGCTTCTTCATCAATCAGCGTAGCAGTCTTGTCGGAGTATGGCTTCGTCATCTGCATTTCGTCTTTAGGTGGGAACGATAGCTTCCCTAAGGCATCGTTCATCCCGTAGATACTTATCATGCCATACGCCATTTGCGTCACCTTGTCTAGGTCGTCGCTAGCACCAGTAGTTATTTGATTAAAGTTTACTTCCTCACTAGCTCGTCCGGCAAGAGCCATGCACATCCGATCTATTAGAGCCTCTTTCGAGTACAAAGAAACTTCCTTCGGCAGATACTGAGCGAACCCTAATGCACCGCTGCCACGAGGAACGATAGTCACCTTAAGCAATGGGTCAGCGTGCTTTAAGAACCACCCAGCAACTGCGTGACCGGACTCATGGTAAGCTATCGTTCGCTTCTCTTCTTGAGACATAAGGGAGTTCCGCTTTTCCAATCCTCCGATTACACGATCAATCGCCTGTTCGAAGTCGTCAAGGTCCACGGCTTCCTTAGCAGCACGCGCAGCAACGATTGCAGCTTCATTACACACATTTGCGATGTCAGCGCCAGTAAAGCCCGGGGTTAACGAAGCCATCCGGTATGAATAGTCTTCGATAGGAGCCGACAAGGTCAAGTTCTTCAAGTACACTCTGAATATTTGTTCTCGTCCTTTAATGTCTGGTTTATCAATTGTAATTTGCCTGTCAAATCTCCCGGGCCGGAGAATGGCCTTATCTAAAATGTCGATTCGGTTGGTTCCGGCCAGAACAACGATGCCTTCTGTACTAAGGAATCCATCCATCTCAACAAGCAGCTGATTCAATGTATTTTCTCGTTCATCGTTACCTCCAGAGAACCCTCCTTTGCCTCTTGCTCTGGCAACGGCATCGATTTCATCGAGGAAGATGATGCATGGAGCGGACTCCCGGGCTTGCTTAAACAAATCTCGCACTCGACTAGGACCCACTCCTACAAACATTTCAATAAAATCTGAGCCACTCATACTAAAGAATGGAACAGAAGCTTCCCCCGCTACTGCTTTCGCCAGTAACGTTTTGCCTGTACCTGGAGGACCGACCAGAAGTGCTCCTTTGGGGATTTTCGCACCTAGCTTAGTGAACCGCGAAGGGTCGCGGAGAAACTCAACAAACTCCACTACTTCCATCTTTGCTTCATCGACACCTGCRACGTCGCTAAATTTCGTCGTTACTTTATGGTCCTTATTTACTGCCGGCTTTGCCTTTCCGATACTAAACATTCGATTAATACCCCCACCTCCTCCTCCTCCACCACCACCTACACTGCCGCCCCCCATTCGATTCATGAAGAAAAAGTATGCCCCGATTAACAGTAATGTGGGTAGAAGTCTCATCAATATATCGGTCATATCCGCTTCGCTTACGTGCTTAACTGGCACAAAGTGGCTCGGGGGTATTCCCATATCCAGTTGCGCATCCTCCAACTGTCGCTCAAACGTATCCACACTACCTATGCGGAACCACACGGACTTTGGCTGATTCTTCCCTGAAGAAGATGAGCTTTCATGTGAGGAGGACGACGACGACGTGTAATCATCTCCTGAATCCTTGGTCGAGTCGGACTGAAATGACGGATGAGGCGCTGCAAAAGCAACTACAATGATAACGCCGGGGGACCCGGAAACACGATCACTCACTCCAACTTACTACTTCGTAGGTAAACTTTAACAAACTCCTTGTTTACCACTTCTAACCGCTCGACCACTCCTTTGGATAAATACTGGTTGCGAAACTCCTGCCAACTAACTTCTTGTCCTCGGGGATTATTAGACGTCAAAAACGTTGATAGTCCGAGAAAAGTCAATGCGAGTAACGCTAATGAAGTCCAGTTGTCCGGGGTGGGCTCTTTCTTTCCTCCTCCTCCACTGCCACTCTGATTCGACGAGCCAGAGCCACCTCCCCCATGTTTGCCGCTTCCTCCTGGTTTCGGAATTCCCGATCGCCCAAACCCTGTGCACGAAATAAGCATCGTTAGTCCATCGCAACAAAAGCCCCTAAACCTTCACTGCTGATTGCATACCTGGCGGAAACCCTAGTTTACTCAATAGATTAGACAAGAATGTCCTTTCCGTGGGGGTGAATGCCAGCCACGAGGACTCCATGTCCTGTGCTACTCGGTCTTTTAAAGTCTGAACTCGTTCCCAGACGGCCTCCACATGCGAAATATGACGTTCACGCACTGGTCTGGGTAGTTCAATCCTCCCTTGTGACGCCGTAAAGCCTCGTGTAAGGGCATTGACGTCAGCCTCCAGAGGCGTCCGAGTGGAAAACAGGAGCAGCTGATGATGGTGATTGTTATGAGTTCGTAAGAGACGACGAACCCCGCTGCCTGTCCGTGTAGCACTGACAAGAGTGCTAAGCGCACAGCGATGCATAGTAGCCCCCGATGCAGCAACTAACACGTACGTACGAGGGGAGAAATACCTACGCTGCTTGGAATCCCCAGCCACCCGGGGTCCTTTACCAAAGACAACGGAAACAACAACAACAACTAAACTACACGTTGATCAGCTTAATCTCGTGCAAAACACGACCTTGAGGACGCTGGTATCTCACATCAACAATGAAAATGGTGCTGGGGGGCCTTCGGAGGAAGGTGTCTTTGTCTCCCTTGGCCACCTACTTCAACCTGCCAACTTGATACTGACAGGAATCTTCCGGTGGGTACAAGTCGTTTGTTCCGTATGCTGTGTACCGCCCACACCGTGACACTTGCTGCTCCTATATTGAGACTAGGCAGCTGATTAACTTCGCACTGTTGTTTTATTCGATTGGCTCAACCAGACGAGAGTTATGTAACCACTGCCACGTTGTGTACCAGCTACTTTGTAAGAGGTTCGTACTTATAACTTTAGCTACCGTTTATGTGCGTTGCTGGCAGGAGCAGATCTTAATCAAAATTCAGATCTAAGGGACATGTGAACGAGGGAATTCGAACAGAACCACCACCGACGCCAAAAAGAACCGCTCCAAGTTGAATGCCCCACCATCATGGACCATCCACCAGCGGTGTTGAAATCACCTACATTCGCTCAAGCCAAATGTTGATTCTCCAAAAACTCACGTTTGCAAAAGCTAATGAGTTGTACTATGCAGGAAGCTGATTTCCACTTTGACGGATGTCCACATACCGTAGTAGTATTCGGTGATTAGCGGTACCGGTATTCAAGAAGCTGTGCGCAGTTTTGTAGTTGATTACGATATTAGAGGTTAAAGTGTTACCTTGCCTAACGCACAGGTAATTCCGATTAAGAGATTACTACGGGATTGGTCTTGTTTACATAGCCAACCCTCGAAGATGCATGGCGCCCCAGACTCTCCTTAGTGTTGGATGACGACGAGGTCGGCCTTTTCGATTGGCGTTATGGGGCTGAATGTCACAGGGAACTACTGGTGGAACTTTAGCGACAAAATCCCGAGTCGGGAATCCCCGATAGTTTATCATAAAATAGAACAATTTCAACGCATCCAACACATATCAATGATGATTGCATGTTTTGCGGGATAAATTCTCCCGCTGTGGTTCCTGTCTCCGACGCAGGACAGAAATTAAGAGGAATTCTAAGTTGCTCTACAATGCAACAGAGTACTTTATCCACCGCGCTTGAGTATCGGCTATATATTAAGTAAATATCTGTTTTAATTCGTTTTCATCTCTTCCCCATAGCTTATGTTCCAAACTTGGTGCATGGAGAAGACGCTGGGTGATAACCTCATCCTGGGATTCAGGTCTGAGTCAGGGGAAGTCCGTAGCTCGGGGTCAGCAATTCGGCCGGAGGGAGGAGGCGTGTAGTAGTTAGCACAGATATAAGAGATATTTGGTTTTGTTCAGCTTCGTGTTTGTCCTTCCTGTTAACCTTTGTCGGAACGGACTACCACTTGAGGGAGCTCAGGTATCATCCAGCAGTGATCTCCATGTCCTGTTGCACGCTACGGCTTGAGACGGCTGCTGTGTCTGCCAGCTATCGGCCTCGTGCTGTAGTATAAGAGACAGACGAAGAACAGGGTGGAGATATTATGAGGGTCAACCAGTTTATGAGCCGAATCTTTCGGCGTAAAATCCTGCATGTCGGAGAGAGTGAGAGCAAAGAGGATGGAAATGGTAAACTCGCCCGGCACATGGGAGGATGGGATTTAACCGCGTTGGGAATTGGGTCGACTTTAGGCGCTGGGATTTATGTTATCACTGGAACAGTAGCACACAACGATGTAAGCAAGGTTATTCAAGCTGTCCTACCTCTTAGCAAGCTCATGTACGGTCCCTGTATGTACGGTGCAGACGGGCCCCGCAATCGTTCTTTCCTTTGCTATTGCCGGCTTCGCTTCCATATTAGCAGGGTTGAGTTACGCAGAATTCGGCTCTAGAGTCCCTCGAGCTGGATCAGCCTATGTATACTCGTTTGTGGCTGTCGGCGAGCTTGTTGCGTGGATAACGGGGTGGAACCTCATCCTGGAATATATTATAGGAGCAAGCAGCGTGGCGAGAGGATGGTCATCCTACTTTGATGCACTCACGGGCTACTTTATCCGAGACAAAATTAATAGTGTAAGGTCAATTGCAAAATTCTCGTATTTCTGAAAGCGGGGCGTATGCTAACGTTGTGCTTGGAAGGATATTGCAGCATATGCCCGAAGTAATGGGCCAGCACACTGATATTTTTGCATTTTTCGTCACCATGGTTTTGACACTACTGGTTGGACTCGGTGTGAAAGAAAGTACTAGAACAAACAACGTACTGACAGCCGTCAACCTGATTGTGGTTAGCTTTGTTGTCATTGCCGGTCTCTTTTATGTTGACTTCAGTAACTGGCAACCCTTCGGTAAGATTTCTATTCTTCTAGTTCTCTCAGAAGCCTACTGTCCTAACGCATTTTGTTGTATGTATCCCTTCAGTTCCTGCCAAATTCGGTGTTCAAGGGATATTCAAAGGGGCAGCAACATGCTTCTTTGCTTATATTGGATTTGATGTTATTGCAACTTCAGCGGAAGAAACCATCAAGCCAGAGAGAAATGTCCCTTTTGGGATTGTTGCATCACTAACAGCATGCGCCCTTAGTTATATGGCTGTATCCGCTGTTATAACAATGATGGTTCCTTACGTAGATATTCATCAAGATGGTGCGTGGCGTTTTGCATGGTGCTGTATTTCGAGTTATCATGGTTCTGTTTTGGTGCAGCTCCTTTGTCCAATGCATTCAAACAAAATGGAGCCAATTGGGCGAAAATTATAATCGCTATTGGTGCCTTATGTGGGCTCAGCACCAGTTTAATGGCGTCTATTTTCCCATTGCCTAGAATTATTTACGCCATTGCTAATGATGGTCTACTCTGGCCGTGGCTTGGCCGCGTCCACAAACGCTTCCATACACCGTTGAACGCAACAATCCTCTCTGGACTTCTTGCTGGTCTGATGGCCTTCATTTTCAACATAAAAGAGTTAGCGGATATGATGTCAATCGGGACTCTGATGTCTTACTCTTTGGTAGGGGCGTGTGTTGTGATACTGCGATACGAGCCTCCGAGTCGTGAAGAAGTTCTAGCCGCTAGGCTTGCCAGAGATTCCGATCGCCTAATGGAGGAGGACTTTGATGTGGCCTATGATACTAACAATATCAATGCTGATGCTGCTGGAGTATTGGTGGAAACTCCGAAGCTGAATGCACTTCAACGAAATGAGAGAGGCCGATTGTCAGAAGAAGGGTGCCAGTCATATGGTACAACCAATACCAGAATAGCACGTGCCCGTTCATCATCACTTCCAGATCGTAGGTCCAGCTCGCCTGCCAAAAGCAATGTAGCACCGCCTAATGAAGGTTCCGTTGAAAGCAAGGAAGCTATTGGGGGGTATTACACTAACATGGGTGACAACAAAACTCAAGGGGGGAATGACGAGGAGTTTCTATTGCCTGAGAGGGGCGAAGCCACTGTAGACAGAAGCAATCAAGAGCAACGTGCCGACGCATCTGGTTCTCTTTTGAATGTTTCGAAGCCTCAGCGCCTGAACAAGTCATGTGGGTGGGTGTCAAGTTTTCTCTTAACACTACAACAGAAACACCACCAAGCTGACGTCTTCAAAGCAGTAGTGGGGATAGTCTTGCTTTATACAGGATGCTGCTTTATTGCCTCGTTCTTGGGAGTATACGGGAGCGGGCCTATCTCGTTTGCTTTCATCATAGTTTTCTCAGCTCTCTCTTTCCTGTTACTTATTCTCGCGGCCACAGTGCCTCGGGAAGCACAGGATCACTTGACTTTCAAGTGCCCGTTCGTTCCTGTACTGCCTATGGTAAGCATGGCTATAAACATCTATTTGTTAGCCTCGTTGGACTACAACACGTGGATAAGGTTTGGAGCGTGGACCGTTGCGGGCTTTGCTATTTACTTTGGCTACGGGATCAAGCATAGTACCACACCTATGCGGAAACCATCTCTTACCAGTAATGATGGCTCAGAAACGTAAATACACACTCCAAAGTGGAAGTCTTCCCGTGCTTGTGTATTCCTGAAAAAAAAAACTACTCTACGCTATCCTGATAGGATACACCACCCGGTCGTGTGTATCTAGACAAACCTGTTTCTTTTTCCAACTCTTCAAGGCTCTTTGGAGCCTTGAGCTGTTTGTTCCTGTACACCAGCGTGCCCGGCTCAACCCCATCTGCTTGACAACGAGCTTCATCCCGATCGCAGCGGATTTGTTTGACATAGTCAAAATGAGGAGACAGGATTTGTTCCTGTTGTCGGCTTGGTGTGTGGTCCGGCCCTCCGTGATAAAATCGAGCAAAGTCATCTTGTAGCTTGATAGAAACATCATACTTTCTCAAGTCCTTGGGCTTTTCGGGTTTCCTGTTATCTTCAACTGTGATAACCTTGCCGGTTGATGTTTGTAGCATCAGATAGTTGAAGTCACTCGATCCTGCATGTTTAAAAAAACAGTAGAACAGGACTTTCACCCGTCACTTAGTATAGGATAGGGGGCAAAACGTACGAGAACGATCATGAGCAACCTCCGCAAAGACGACAGCATGCTGTTTTCTTTCGTTTTCAACCTCGAATTTGATCCGAGTAAATTTGCGTCCATCAATCTCGTAAGTATACGAGGGGACATAATTTCTCCGTCCTTCTCCTCGTCCACCTAGATCAACACCTCGTACTCGTGCAATCTCTCCAAACTGTGAACTAACCTCCGGATTCGCTTCTAACAGCTTGGCAGCATCGTTTCTTACCGATAGAGGTGATGAGGATCTGTGTGCATTAGACAAGCAATACATGTTCCGGGCGTAATAAAGGACGTCCGAAAGGTAGATCACTTACGAAGGGATAATCATTTTCAGGACATAGTATCCACAGTAGCATACAAGCGCAAAGATAGCCCCAAACAAGGATATTCTGAAAAGGACTTTGATACCCATTCCGACTTTACCGATAAATGGTATATTCTCTTGCTCTTCATAATACTCTTCCTGTTGCTCCTTCTTCTTCTCCTCTCCTCCACTGCCACCATCTTCAGAGCCCTGTTTCTCCTCTGCTCCTGTGTCTTCGGTCTTGCGTTCCTGCTGTTTATCCAGCATGGGCAATGTATACGAGACAAACGACCGTGCAGTCCCTGGTATCAAGGGTATCTCGTGCACGAGAGATGTCGCCGGAGCCATGAGTCTCATGCTCGTATGAGGTCCATACAGCCCGTATTGTGGCCCTTGTTGCTGCAGTCTCGATCCCTTTCGCCTCGTACTAGGCCGTAGAGAAGAATAGTGTATTGACCGAGGAGAGGGGGGCATAAAAGTGCCCCTAGAGAGTCCATTAAACAGGCCACGGGAAGTCGCCGTGGCGCTTCTGCCCCACGACACGGATAACATTGTACGGGCGTGTATGTCTACTTGCTCCCGTTACTGAAACGAAAAACACAACTGGTCTCCGTGTTGTGTCGTGTTGCAACACAGATCAATTTGACCCAACAATACAGGTGACTTCTTCACGGTGTTCACACAGACAGGACGTTCCATTTCAATCCTAGCTAGCACTTGTGGTAGCTAGCTCAGAGCCGCCTGAACTATGCTTCGAATTGATACGCATGTTTTCTTATTTATATTTTTGGTCGTATAAAAAGTGGTATAGACTCTACAGACATCGCATGGGATCAACATTCATGATGCACCAAACAACTTCCCCTGAATTCCACTCCACTCGGATAACAAAGAAACAACCAAGTCTCTACTTTTCCACAGCGGCTACACCATCCAATTGAAAATATACATATGAATCGGTAATTTTAGATAGAGGGAGTAAAATGTCTACAGTATGCAACACTCCGTGCCATGCTGCTGCACTGACACTCGATTGCTCGCAATGAAGGAAGACACGGGCCATTGCCCCGAAAGTGGTAGAGAGCAAGTGAGACAGGAGGACGGTTCATCTCCATAACCTCAGAAGAAATAGCATGTATGTATTTAAACGATCCCATCCACTATGTGTCACAGCACCAGGTCCAAGTTGAAGTTCAGGCACGCACGCGCTGCTTGCAAGCTGCAGCTGAGAAGTGTGAACAAGAATCGGGAAATGTCATAGGGATTGCCCATCATGTAGACCTGGGGAGAACTATTTATGTCTAGCAGCGGCATTCATCGAAGATTATGGCAGACAAAAAGGAACAGGTGCCCGCCGTGTTGGAGGCGTCGAGTGCTTCGTCAACTTCCGGTGCATGCGCAGCTTGCGCTTGTACAGACACTCCCCAGCAAGAGGATGCCCTCTCGACGCATACCCATATAGAAGGAGAGGGAAGCAAAGAAAAGAAAAAACCAGTCATTCCGCGGAAGAAAAAAGATCCAAAGGAACTGTACGTCCTGACACTGGATCATTGCTGTCTCCCAAACACGCCACCTCCCATGTTGCGTTTGTGTGCA
Source organism: Halocafeteria seosinensis (assembly GCA_001687465.1). Classification (NCBI taxonomy): domain Eukaryota; class Bigyra; order Bicosoecida; genus Halocafeteria; species Halocafeteria seosinensis. The sequence goes on along the minus strand of LVLI01000035.1, from coordinate 171,511 downwards.
GAGCCAAAGCACGAGCAGCGAGGAAGGCAGCTCGTCAGATACCTCCAGAGATATCGGATGATCCCGAGCTACACCGAGCCATGAGTGTTGTAAGTTTTTCTTGTTTCCGTCTTCCCTCGTGAAAGTGTGTCGCCTTACATCGTGCGTAATTGAACCCGAACAGCTGCCGACCAACTACAACTTTGAAATACCAAAGACGATATGGAAAATCAGGCAGTCTGAGAGCCGCATCGTAGCATTGCAATTTCCCGAAGGATTACTCATGTTCTCATGTGTCATCGCCGATATTCTGGAAAGGTTCACGGGTGCCAAAATGTTGATCATGGGGGATGTAACTTACGGAGCCTGCTGCGTCGATGACTTGTCGGCACGAAATTTAGGTGCGGGATTTATGGTGCATTATGGGCACAGTTGTCTTATTCCTATCGACCAGACGTCCATCAATATGCTCTACGTCTTTGTGGATATCTCGTTTGATACATCTCACGTAAGCAGAAACCGGAGTACCCATATAGGAGACCATACTGTGTACATCCCGAACCTCTTCTTGAAATACAGCTAGTTCGGCTCATTCGCGAAAATTTTAAACCTGACTCAAAGCTAGCGTTACTAGGGACTATTCAGTTTGCATCGGCAATACATTCGGTGAAGAGTGCTCTGTCGGAATACAGCGGCCTGTTCATCCCCCAAGTAAGCAAAGCGAACGCTACCGCTATGGTACACGCAAATTCCGCCTATATGGTGTCGTATCAACCGAACTATTGCAGACAAAACCATTATCTCCTGGGGAAGTACTCGGATGCACGTCTCCCCGCTTACCAGACACAGACGCTGCCATTTTTGTAGCAGATGGGAGGTTCCATCTAGAGAGTCTAATGATCCATAACCCCGACTTGCCTGCGTATAGGTACAACCCTTATGACAAAAAGATGACCCGAGAGTACTATGAAACTGATAAAATGAAGAATGATAGGAAGTATGTGATGCGTTATCGACTTATGCTTGAGATAACACTTGCTTATGTTTCTGCTTGCAATGGCAGAACTGCGATCGAGTCTGCCAAGGACGCAGAGTGTTTTGGATTGATCCTAGGAACATTGGGACGGCAAGGCAACGTGAAAATAATGGATCGACTCAAGGATAAATTGTCTCGGGCTGGCAAGAAATACCTCGTCGTCCTCTTATCGGAAATCTATCCGCAAAAGGTACGCGAAGATATCCGTTGCCCGTGTTTAACATATACCTTATGTTTCGTATTGGCGGGCTGTTATTTGTTTGATCAGCTGGAACTGTTCAAAAACGTCGATGCTTGGATTCAAATAGCCTGTCCACGATTGAGTGTTGACTGGGGATATGCGTTTCAGCAGCCTATTCTCACTCCCTATGAAGCAGAGGTAGCCTTGTCGTTCGAAGACTGGAGATCCGTATACCCTATGGACTATTACTCCAAGGATGGTGGGAGCTGGACAAACTATTACTCAACGTCCCAAAACTCAGATGGTTCTGGGGATGTAGGGATTCACCCACTAAACAAATGAGGCTATAGAACCGAGCATGTTAAGTCGAGAGCTTCGCCGAGAAGCCAAGTACATGAACATATGGAGAGGGCATTTTTTTAGTGTTAAGCCCAAGCCCACGAAGAGAATAAAGATACGAAACTATGGAAAACGTTTTTAGAAGATTGAACTGCAATCCGGAAAAAGTTCACGTGGAATCATGCTCCGGTTCGCGTGTTCACTGAGTGGGTGGTAGGCTACACACCGTTGTCATTAAGAATGAACAACCAGGGCAGCACGGCATTTTGTTGTATGATACTTTGGCTTCACTACCAGTCACTGGCCATTGTGTTGTATTTTGCTTGAATTGAACCAAGACTCTCCAAGAGCCTAGTGGTTGAAGATGACCCTGTAGCGATCTGCAGTATCATGTACACGCATTCGTGATACAGTAATTATTTGCATTTGTATAAAGTGAAGGAATACTGTAACATACTTGCATATATATATATATTAGAGAGAGAGAGAGAGTGGGTGTGTATGTATATGCTCTTGATATTGTACAACAGCTTGTTCTCTAGACTGCCTAGTCCTGTTATACTATACGATACAATAGGTGCCATGGCCCTGTAGTACTCTCATTGTATCGGTTAGTCACAGTCACACGTGCCTGTGGAGTGGTGTCCAAGTAGAGCAGTGGGAAAAGCGTGGTTGTGTGTGTCCCAAAGATGCTGTTGCTGGAGGTCAAGCAAGAGATATTTGAGCTTGTGTTGGCTCATACCGCCACCGAGAGAGCCAAGACAGCTCTGGAGCCATTCGCCCGAAAGGGACAAGAGCAGGAGAATGAGAATGAGCAAGGGCCTTTACTCTTGAAGGAGGAAGCGGCTAGAGTGTTTTTGACGCAGGCCTCACAACCTGAAGGTGCGTACCTGCGTGTATTGAGCGCACGACTGGGTGCATATGACTGATTGTTTTTCCGATCTGCAGTGTTTGCACAACTTCCGGATGCTGCCCAACGCTATACCTTGGAATCCATTTGTGATCTCGTAGAGAATGCCGGATACGCTCTTGCAAGAGATCGTCCTTCCACCAACGCAGCTGCATCCGAGAGACCCAAGAGGATGACCACAAGCCTGGCCAGGAGGAATACTTGCTCTCGAGCAGACATTGCGCTCACAGAAGCATACTGGTGTGCCAATTGTACTATCGGTCTTCGCGATGTTATAATACGAATCTTACGCGACACAGGACTTCGGTAAGTTAGCAGAGGGTCTTCTGTGCCGGACTACAATGAAGATATATCACTGTATACATGTGCGACTCTGCGTGCCTCAGACATTGTTGCTTACTATTACGTATACTAACGAAGCTCTTCTCTGCCGGCTGCACGCCACAGGAGCTATTGCTCTTGCTCAGATTCTTACACCCTGAAGCCTGTTGGGAGAAGCTGATCAAACTCCATCAGCTAGATTCCAAATCCCCTTCTTCGGTGAACGACAGCCAGGACGGGAAGCTCATAAAAGGGAATCTTATCCGTGAAATAGAAACCATGGTTACGCGAGCAACAACGAGGGCGGACGGTCCATCGAAATACTTCTGCTTTCCACACGAAGATTCCGTAATAGAATGGTCTCCACCAAGCTGGCCTTTCGATCGAGACCTTGCCTTTTCTGCATGGTTGAGGCCAACCAACATCGACAAAAATGTTCTCGACACCGAAGACTTTGACTATTCTTGCTTCCTTACAATCCGAAGAAATGACGAGATCCTGGAGCATCCTGAGGCTAGTCCCTGTGTTAAGTTTTCTCTGGCTGAGGGAAGCATAAGAATCTGTGCATTTGGTCGACGAGGGAAACCGCGTGAAGAAAAGATCGATTGTCCATTGATTGTTAACGGAAAGTGGGTTCATCTAGCCCTGCAATGGAGTCGACAGAGCACACTCAAGTTTGGAAAGCACGAACTTAAGGTTTGGATTAATAAAATGGCTCCCTTTACTGTTAACTATTCGTATCCGAAATGGCTTGTTGACGTGGGTAGTTCCTACTCCACGTTTAATCGTTCAGTGGTCGCAGCAACATCTGGTAGACGGGAAGTTCCTGAAGAGCGGCCACCGGTGTCCTTTGCGTTCGGTGAAGAATTCACGGGTCAGATGGGGCCGATTCTCATTTGGAAGGCTATCCCCGATTCTGCAACTCTTCACCAGGCAATTCAAATAACCCTCAAATCTGGAAAAGAATACCGTAGTTTTCTTTCCGAAAAATATCTGAAGAATGTCATCGTCGCTTGCTTCCATCCTCGTAACTGCGTTGTCTCTCTTGACAGTTCTGAGGGGACGAATGCAAAGGAGGACGCATTTTCCTCAATCTATGGTAACTGTCGCGACTTGAGTGGAAGGGTTCACTATACAAAAATGGCGTGCTACTCTGGGTCTGACGTCGTTGGAACGTGTGGAGTAGCTTTGTTGCGATACGGAACAACCCCCTGGCGATTCCCTTCGTTATCACAAGCTCTTCAAACCTTGGGTGGGGTTAACGCGCTGGCTACCCTTGTGCACCTAAGGAGGCAAAGTACAGCAGAGGATGCTACCATATCAACTGGGCAGGAGCATCCTACATCAGTGCGTGCGTCGGAAAGCTGTATTCCGGAATTGTCAAGGGTAGACACGCCTAAAGAGCATATTGTGTCATCCGTTCTGCGGATTGTGGCAGGCTTTCTCCAAGATGCTGAATGTATGAGAGATCATTTAGTACATGTGCGGTTTTTTGAAATACTCCGTTGCCATTTGGAAATCCGGTTCCGTGACGACCCTGAGGGTCTTGCTTGTCCGCAATTGTTAGCTTCTCTTCTGCAAATTGCTAATTCGCCGACACTTCCACCAGTAGCTCAAGCGTCTGTTTGGAGAAATTTATTATGCGCTTTTCCCCTCTTTGCTGCTGCTCCGTTGGATACGCAAAAAACTCTGTTTGAATATGTTTTCCACACTGTTCGAGCCACGCCAATGTTTTTCCGGGACGCAATCGGTGGTGTCGTGTTCTTTATGGAGTCGATATTGTCCTGGTTAGAAAAAGTAGATGCGTTAGATCAATTGGAAGAGGCCAGTATTGATTTGCTAATTCGTCAAGCGCTGTACGTAGTCGCAGCAATTATGGGTGTTCCCCATGCAGTGATTGCTGTCCAAGGAAGGGCCGTCGGCGTGGGGGTTGAAGAAGATAATCGCCGCTTCTTTTCTATGGGCAGATTGAAAGAAGACTTGCTGGCAGTATTTAAATGGTGTATCGGGAATGTAGACTCACGATTTCGCTCCGCGCTTCTATGTTTAGTGGCTAGAATCATTGGCGCAGAAGTGAACATGGCGTCTGCCGAAGCAGACTCGCGACTTGACCGCAGTTCGGAAAAGGGCATGCCACACCAAAGTCTCACAGGTGTTTCAGCCTTAGCGGCATTTGAGACTCTAACTTCGGTCACCCCGATCGATCCCCTCAACTTCTTTTCACTATGTATGATCTCGGCCGAAAACGATAACGTTCGTGCAGCTTATCTCAGAGTCGTGCTACAGTACATGCGCGCTCAACAACTATCCGGTGAAACGGCCGCCAACACTGGCTTCGCAGCTACCTTTCGGCGTGTGAGCAATGCTTTCTCCGGTGGTCAGAGAAGGTCAGTCTCGGAAAGCAAGCAGAATAGGTCAAGGCTATTTGCGGAATTTTCTACAAGGCAAAAGTGGTGTGAGCATCTCTGTGCTGGAGCAAGGATTGACTGGCTATTTACTGTGTTAAGAGGGGGCATTGGTCGGTATACATACGCGGTGTTGGTATCTGCTGCATATCAGCGGGATGTAGATCTCGCTTACATACACCAAGGAAACAACAATACGTTTATTCCTTTTGCGGAAGAGTCCCAAAATGCTGTGATTGATGGAGACGATGAAATTGTTAACGCTCCAATAATGGACCTCATATTCCGTCTTATTCCTGCTATGTCCAGTGAAGCCCTGGCTCACATGCTTCCTGACATGCTACTAATCGCAAGCTTATCGAGCCAGAAAACACCTCAGAACCTTAAGCTACTTGCTCTTGAAGCGTACTCTTGGAGAGAGGCATTGCCGCGGCTACTCGGTGCAACGTTTCGCGTGTGTGAGAAAACACGTTGGGAGGATAGTATTAGAAGCATGAGTATGCAATTAATAACATATCTCGTCCTCGAAGACTTTAGACAGAACCAAGAAAAGAGTAGTACTCTCCAACATGTATCGGCATTACTGCAGGACGTGCCTGGGGAATTGGATCTAGAGATCCTCTGCCGAATCGGCGAGGACTTGTGTGTCTCCGAATCGCCACCAAATACCGCTTCTCTAAGTGCGGCGGATGTCCTCTATTTGACAACCTGTTTTCAAAGCTCCATTGAGACCAAGCATTCCCTTGATGTTTTCGATGAAGTTGTAACGAGGCGAAATTCGCGATCCAGAAGTGCTTCTTCCGTAAGCGGTGAAGCTATATCGCCGGACGATATCAGGCCGGCGGCGAATGCGGTTCAGGATGCCATTTCGGATTCTTCTCTTGAGGCGGCCGAACGGCTTAGTAAGATATCCATCACCCTTTTACGAACGTTTTGGCACTCATTTCGGAGCAACTCCGTCGACGTTGCGAGCGAACAACTGGCAGACTTTGTCCAAACCTGCTGTCGCGTTATTCTAACATTTCTTGTGCTTAAAAAAGAGTTCACCAGGGAAGAGGTAAAGGAGCTTATGTCATTCATTGGAGACATTCTTGAATGGGATGGAGTATTAGATTGTATTACTGATGAGGCAAATGCTGACTCTCCGTCTAGGAAAGAGCACATCGTCTCGGTTCTGCTATGGTGTGTAAACCGCCTGCTACAAAACGACGTGGACGAATCAAGCCCTACTTTTTCGACGGATACCTGCAGTCCTGTTGCTGACCACAGTGCTACTATCCGCGTGTTGCATTCCCTCGGGAAGAGCGTTGGCCCGGAAATGGCAAATTTTACCTTCGCTGATTATTTTCATAATGCGGTACGTCTAGCAGCCTATCCCAGTCCTTGCGAAGAGTTTTCGGTGTCCATAAGACACTGGGTGTCCCAACCAGGATGGACCCCTCTGGTAGCCCAGTCGGTCTCCTCGGTATTCCGGTCGGAAATTTCTCATTTTAGTGCATTTGATCTTTCGGAAAACCAAACAACCATATATGAAAAGAGACTCAGTGATCTTGCCTTACAGCTGGTCGGAAGTTGGAACATACCTGAATCGCTACGTACAGTAAAGAGCAATTTTCTCCAGCAGGAAATCCTTCAGCCCATCCATCCCCGCATTACCGCTCTCCCCGTGTCAGAGAAATATTTACGGGAAACAAAAAAACAGTTGAAGCACGCGCGAGAGGCATATCTGTTTCATTCCAGCGATCGCAAAAATCGCGTTCATACAATTGCTACGAAGTTTGATAAAGCACTCTCTGCGGAAGCCTGTATCTGGAGTTTGAGCGTACCAAGTGACATCATCTACTGCATACTGCAGTACATTTCTGGCGGTGGTGAGCATTTCTTAAGGTCCATATCACCATCCAGACCCATCGATGTTCCGACAGTGTGCCAGCTGCTGAACCGCTACGGATTGGCTAAGTTACTGCCCTCCACTGGCGTGGAGTCGTTAAAGATGGAAGCGTCGGGAAGAGATGCTTTGCAACGTATGGCCGAGCAGCTCCAGTTTGTCTCTCACCTTCCAATACAATATTCTCCAGCCTACCAGCCAGTCCCTCTTTCCTCCTCTTGCAGGCCGTTGAAACTGTCGTCGTATGTCGATGCTACTGGAAAAAAGGTTAGGTTTAGCGAAGATTTTTTTGTTGCTGACCACATGAATGCTGCGTGGAAGCAACCTGTCAATTCAAGTCCGGTAGAGAGGGGTGAAGATCATTACTTCTGTTCCGCTTCTCTGCATAACAGAACCCGATCAGCTTCGGCTGATCGCATGTCTCCTTCAAATAGCCCTTCTCGCAAGCGCTCGTCGTCCGCTGTAGCATTGAGCGGTCCCAAAGAACTGTTCAAGTCACATGAACGGAGTAATCCGCCCGCATGGAGAACCTTCGATCTATATGTCCGTGGTAGCTCTTTAGGAAGCCGCTTACGGAGATGGAAAGACACTCCCCAAACACCCATCAAGCCAGCACCGAACACTTACCATCCCTCTCCTAGAGAAAAGCATCAAAAACACTCACAGTACCTAGGGGAAGCCCTTATTAATCAAGCATGTCGGCTAGTTACAATCGTGGGCGTTGCTGATGGACACTTGCTCATTACTAAACGAGAGTTAATATTTGAACCAATCGGATACAAACGGAGGAAGTCCATAGAGAGGTCCATGCGACTAAAAGAATCCAAAAAACACAATTCAGCCAATGTGAGTCCTGAGTCGAACCTGAGTGCCAAGAACGCCGACGATGAGACCCCAACAATGGGTGCAAGCGCGAATGATAACTGGAGCGCAGGTCTGTCTTACTCTGCTAATGCAATTTTGAAGGATACTCGAATAGACCTACTTACTCGCCGCAAGCAATGGCCTCTTTCCTTTCTTCGAAGGATTCTGCGGAGACGCTATATGTTCTCTCGCTGCGCCCTCGAGTTCTTTTGGGCTGACGGCACTAGCGTGTTGCTCGCGTTTCCCCGGTCGGCCTTAGCCGCGCACGATATAGCGGCAACAGCGATTCTAAACACCGTAAACGAAGAACTTAATGCTGGGAGCGAGGAGAGATCTCAGCAAGACGATCAATCAGAAGACGAACGCATGGGAAGTGAAATGCCGTACACTGCCTCTTCAGATTCGATGACGTCCACACCAAATGCTGTGAGCAGAGAGAGGTCCACAACGCTTCAATCTTCAGTATCTGCCAACTCTTCCCCAGAGGTCGATTCGAAGGGTGGTGAAGGGGGAAGTCAACCGGAACAGTTTACCTCCAAGACTGGCGATAAGGGCCGCGACCGGTCCTCAACACTATCAATGCCGGACGCAACTGTAGGCAATGAACGAGGTCGACACAAGAAAGTCCAGTCTGGAGAAGCGATTGCTAGGACAGTAGAAACTTGCATACGAGACTTGAAGACTCCGTACTTGCGACCGTTGGAACATGAAAAGGCTAGTGTCTACTGTGAAATGTGGATGAAACGTGAAATTTCGAATTTTGAGTATCTAATGGAGCTCAATTTCTTATCCGGGAGGACCTATCATGATCTAAATCAGTACCCCGTATTTCCGTGGGTTCTCACAGACTTCCGTTCTACTTCGCTAGATCTCTCAGATCCGAACACATACAGGGATTTGTCAACTCCAATACCGGCTTTGAATCCAGACCGTCACCAGCATTTTATGGAACGCTTCGAAAACAATGAAGATAACGATGTTCCTCCGTTTATGCACGGCTCGCATTATTCAAGAGCAGGGCTGATCCTGTTTTTCTTGTTGAGATGTGAGCCATTCACTTCCCTCCACATTGACCTGCAATCCGAAAAATTCGATCTACCAGACCGCATGTTCCACAACCTGGCTGAAACATGGAAATTTTGCTACGAAAACGACACAATGGAACTTATTCCTGAATTCTATTGCATGCCAGAGTTTCTTGTGAATTCGTCAGGGCTTCCTTTGGGCCGAAGACAGGACGGAGAGTATGTGGATGACGTTGTGTTACCCCCTTGGGCAGAGACCGCCGACGATTTTATCAGCACAATGCGTGGAGCTCTTGAAAGCGAATACGTGTCTCAGCACCTCCACCATTGGGTCGATCTGATTTTTGGTTATAAGCAACGGGGCAAGGCGGCGGTAGAAGCAAGGAATGTGTATTACCATCTGACGTACGAGAAAGCCAGTCCTCCAGAATTTGATGCCTCGTCCTCGGACTTGGCCAGTGTAGCAATGCAGATTCGCGAATTCGGACAGACGCCGTCGCAGTTGTTCCGGGAGCCCCATGTTGAGCGATATGCAGCAGAAAGGTGTGGGCTGCCTCTGTTTATATCAGCTATGATACAGAATAGAGTCCACCAGCCGTCTCGTTCGTCTACCGCGGAGAAAAGTTCCGCTGCGAACCATTCGAAGCCCGCCTCTGGAAGCGGGCAGTTAGCAGAGCACCATATCGTTGCCTATGATACAAGTGGAATCCCAAACTTGCCGTCCAAGCACCCCATCTCAAACAGCGACCTCGATCCATTGGAAGGGCTTCGACTCAGAAGTTCGTTTGTCGCTGCGACAAGCGGAGGTCCAAATGTTCTGGACACCATCCGTATGTGGCTAAAGGGTGTTCCAGAGGATTCTGAAATGTCGTCGGAAACAGGTTCTTCCCGGAAGCAAATGTTGTGGTCGACAGGACTCAGAAAGCAGCTGAAGGGTGTATCTTGGGGTATCGCTGCCGTATGTTACCTGGAGGTAATCGGAGAACGCATTCGCGTCGTTTACGGAAGTCGTTCCTACGGCAAACACAGGTGGCAAACCATGGAAGCGTCTGGTGGCACACCCTTCGACTTTAAGCTTGGCAAGCTTCGACCATTGCCTAATGCGGACTTCGTATGTCCAAACAGTCCGATATTGTGCACGACAGCTTATTTTATTCGCGCAGTGCACGCAATTAAATTTGGTACTTCACAATCTCGAAACCCGGAGGTCACCAGTACATGTGCACTGCGTCCTAGTGACTGTTCCAGCGTTCTTCACCATTGCTCCCCAGTCGGACTTCCTTGGCCTAAGGATGTTATGCAGACAGGTGCACCGTCCTCTTCTTTTGTTTATCCTGCCTATGTGAAGAAATCTCCAGTAAAGAAGCTTCATGTCGCATGCCATTTTGTAGATGGCTGCGTCCGGTGGACAAATCTGGAGAGCGAGAAGTATGATTCTTGGGATCCTTCTACCAGTGGCCTTGGAATTGCAACTTGTTTGCACAGTGCTGTAGAATCGCACAAGACAAGCGAGGAAACCGATCCTCGAATTCCGGAAATAATTGCCATCGGCACGGAGAGTGGCATAGTTTGTATATGCGAGCTAGTCATAGCTTCTGACTATCCGCATATGGAGGAGTCGAGCAGGGAGTTCTTCAGTATGTTCCAGCTAATGAGACAGGGAAAACGTCCAATCTGTTTACCTGGGCCTTTGGCGAGCTCGGAGAAACCGGTTCGTCTACAGGATTTTTCCCCAGAGCCTCTTGTAGAACGCAATGGAGAAGATGAGGTCTTCCGCCCGCAGTCTGGCTGTGCACTCGTCCTTTTGGAAAATCTGCTCGGTCACAACGCTCCTGTTGCTTCGGTACAAGTCGATGTAGCTCATGACCTCGTCTTGAGTGGTGATGAGCACGGTTTCATCTTTTCTCATAGCATTCGAAAGGGGCAACTACTGCAGCAATATGTAGTAGGCTATAGCCCCGTGAATCGAAGCTTACCTTCTCCTGTAGTTCACGGCACTGACGAAGAACGGTTTCGTCACAGTGTGTGGAGGGAACCAAAGATTTTCACAACACTCACACACCCGAGCTCCCCCGGCAAGATCGTCCAAGTCGTCGGCGGCTCCAAGATAGCAGTCGTGTGGCAGCCGATTGTGGAGTTTGGTGATCCCAAAATAGTGGTCGAGTTGTTAGGAACCTTTCACTTCAACGGATCTATTCTGGCTGTCAGATATCGTACGCTTTTTGATGAAGATGGCACGAGTAAAAGCCCGATCTCGGCGATGACAGCTTCCTCGGACGGAGGGCTTTTAGTCTGTGGAACCGTTTCTGGTAGGTTACTGGTGTACGACGCTAGTTCGTTGGATCTAATCATGTCTGGGTCAGTACCAGGTATTGCTGAGTCGGAATCTGTCTTATATCGTTCGTGGAAGTCACTCGAAGAAGCCACAGCCGATGGGTCAAACATAGAGTCTGCGGCACAGCGAAAGCAATCAACAGTCGAGGACAACGATCAGCAGTTTCGTCCCGGAATCACCTGCCTCCGTTTCTCAGAGAGCGACAATTTCCTTCTGTGTGGTGACGCCGCGGGTCGAATAATCATTGTAACCGATCCCGTCAGTTGTCAGCGGCGAATTGCCGAATCCTTGCGCGAAGGCTTGTTTTCCTTGTATGGCTAAGTACTGTAGCGGGTTGCGCAACTCTACCCACCGTAGTTAGCTGCTTACTCCCACAATAGTAGTACACAACCTGTGTTACAACAAGCAATGTCTTGTACACTGTATGGTAGCTAGCTGACACAGCGAAAACTACTCCATTGTTGTCTTCCCGGTAGCAACCCCTTAGCTTGAGTTCCAGTCCGAACCCCAGCCTAGCCGCCTTGGTCTAGGTGGGGTGACTGGCTGGAAACCACTGCTTCCTGCCTTTCCCTCCTTTTATAGGAAGTTAGAAGGTGGAATGGTATTGTATTGTAATATTGTTTCCCAGAGATAGGTATGCGGTATGTGGTGTGGTATTAGATAGACAGGTCGAGCTCATTATCCTGCACCTGGTTAGGTTGGTGGGTGCTTGATACACTCACATTTACCTTGCCGCCGTAGTAAAGTTAGATAGATAGATAAAGATGGCGTCTTTGGTGGTGGTCTCCGGGTTGATTGCTTTGGCTATGGCGTGGGCCATTGGCGCACAGGATGTCTCCAATGCGCTGGGGACTTCGGTGGGCTCCAAGGCACTCACGGTACGCCAAGCCATTGTTGTCGGTAAGGAATCCGTAGGACCAAATGAGCAAAGGACCTTAGTACAGTTGTAGCTGATTGATGCAGGCACGGTGTGTGAATTCCTGGGCTCGCTCAGTGGAGGTGAAGTGGCCAATACCATCTCGGGAGGGATTCTCAACATGAACAATATCAACGACCACCAGTACATTTTGTGCATGTTTGCCACCATGGCAGGAGCCTTTGTGTGGCTTGCCATTGCAACGTTGTACTCACTCCCCGTCTCGACGACGCACTCCCTCATTGGAGCACTTGTGGGCGTTGGACTCGTGGAAGGAGGACTGCATGGAGTACAGTGGGATGGAGTCCTCAAGATAGGTACGTGTATGCCATTCATACAGTTCATTCATTCGTATCTGTCAACCTGTGCATGTGCGTACAAGGCAATGCAGGGTATTCATGGGTGACCAGTCCACTTCTCGGAGGCGCCATTGCGTTCACGATATTCACCTTAATTCATAGACTGATACTTCGAAAAGAGGATCCCATAGCAGCCGCGGACGCATACGTCAAGTACTTTTCGGCAACGACACTGGCAGTGTGCCTCGTTTTCTTATGCTTGGTCGGTCCACATTGGTACCGACTTCACTGGATCTACGCGATAATGGTCGGCAGCTCAGCTGGTATAGCGTTTATCTTTGCCGACTTTGTTAAAAGTTGGAACGCGGGGGATACCACGACGACAATAACAAAGGATAAACTTGATACGGCGACAAAAATGACGGGCTCGAGTAAAGGTACAAGTGCTGGGGAACCCGTAGATGATTTGACCACGCCTCCTTCGGCGGCAAATCCGAATGTACAAGTAGAGGTAGGAGGCAGTAAATCGACCAACCAAGGGACAAAATCAGTCCCGGTGTTAGCGGAAGCAGAGCGTCGATTTATGAAGCTAATGATTGTTACCGCGTGTGTGGTCGCGTTTGCACACGGAAGCAATGACGTATCCAACTCTATTGGCCCGTTTGGTGCAATCCTTGTCGCCTACGGGTACGTCGAGAATACGCCACAAGGGGCCGAAATACCTTCCTGGGTTTTACTTGCCGGGGGAGTCGGAATCGTCATCGGTCTTTCTACGTACGGATACAGGGTTATGGAAACTATAGGAAGTAAAATAGCCAAACTCACATACGCTCGCGGATTCGCAGCGCAACTGGGCACAGCCTTTACTGTGCTCACAGCTACGCAACTAGGCGTAAGCGTGTCGACCACCCACTGTCTCATTGGGGCGATCTCCGGTGTAGGACTGGTAGAAGGACGAGATAAGCTCAACTTCCAAACTCTGCGGCATATTGTTACATCTTGGGTTATAACCATTCCAGCAGCAGCTACTGCGTCAGTGATCGCACTACAGTTAGTCCAAATCGGTATTTTACCGTCCACATAAAATGGACAAATCGAATAGCATCCAATCTTAAGTCTTCCATGTGCGAAACATGCCCGTTCTTTGTTTCCCGGACATTTCTGACCGAAATTCGTTTTCCCAGTGCTTCTGTTCCATAAGCAGTTGCGTTAGTAAACGCAAGGATTCAAAGCGCACTAAGCCATCCGACGACCTGCTCTCCAAATCCTCCATAGATAACCAAACTTCGCGGGAAGTAGAAGAAACCCTCGAAATTATACTCCTCAGCATGTCCAAACTGAACGACTTTGGAGCATACAATGATATCTGCGAAACAGTCTCCTCTTCTGCGGACAAAACCCCGTGGTACAACAATGTCGTGAACACGATTAGATGCTCTTCGGAACTCTTCTGCCCATGCTTGACAGTGGTTTCGGCCCTTTTCTTCCCAACTCGAGTTAACTCGGAGTGCCAGTTACTCGGTTCCACTTCACCGTGCTCTTGTTCCACTTCACTCAGAAAGCTCTCAATTGGATCATCGGACTCTTTCTGGCGCTCCTCCGAACCACGAGCTTTATCAAAATGGAGACGCAATCCCTCCACGTCTGACCTGATACAGCGCTCATCCTCTGACACCTTCTCCAGCACACCAATCGCATCTGACCAAAGCCCATGCCAAACTAGAAGATGGATGGCCTCAAAGGGCATCGTCAATTGACGTAACACCTCAGAGTATGCTCGGATTCGGGCGACATGATAGCTCTCACCCTCGAGACTGTAGGAGGTAAATGGAACAGGGGGCGGAGGTAAGGCTAGTAGAGCGCGCAAATACGTTAGATGCTGCCGCATCCTGATTGCCTGTTCCAAAATTCGTTTGTGGATAGACAATTTGAAACGGTGGATTTCGTCCCGGTTATCTGCTTCTGTTCCTGCTCGAGTCAACTCAAAAATCTCGCAGTACTCCCGCAGGCGTTTGGAATAGGTACTGGGTAACGGCCAGTCGTCTTTGGTTCCATCTTTATCCACTTTTTCCTTAGGGGGCCTCTCAGTATTTTTGGTGGTATTGTTTCGCAGGAATAGCGGACAACACCAATGAACGAAATTGATAAAGCGGGGTAACTGCGATGGTCGGACTTTGTAATAGAGTCTCACCATTAGTTCAAGCGTAAAAGACTCAGGCCGCGAAACCAGGTACGACTGTAACCGATGCGTTGAGGACACTTTCCTAGGGGCCTGGTAGCTGTCAAACAGAAGCCCGCAGCTTACCGCTCTCATGAGGCAGCGCGCCACACTTGCGAGCTCTGTTTCACACAGACTTCCCACCTGAAGTCCATCTGGCGCCTCATCTATGTACAATGTAGACAATGAAGATGTATCTTTGGCTAGCTGAAGGTGCTGGTTGACAACGTCCGTTACCAACTCTTCGACGTAGTAGTCACTAAGGTTGGCCTCTGTGTTTTCCTGTTTACCACTGGAGCCAAATAGAGCGGTATGGACTCTGTGTTCGTAAGCAGAATTCAGAGAGGTCGAGTCGTCCATGGAAGGTAAGCCAATAGCATCGGAAATAGACTGCAGTAGCAACGAGCAGCACTCCCTATCCGATTCGCTCAACGGCCTATCCAACGGGCCCGAAAAAGCAACAATCCAGACACTAAGGTTGTCCATGTAGTCGTGTAGAGAGGACCGCGATGGGGAATAGGAGTAACTAGAGTAACTCCCGACAAACAACTGCTCCCCCACTGTATAAGGCAGCACTCGCAGTAGCCACTTGTACTCGATTTGGTTGAGGGAATGGGGTGCATCTATAACAAAGGAAGCGTTTCCTTTACTATCTAGAAGCCTGCGCGGACACCAAAGAGTCATCCACTCCTTTTCCTGCCGCGAGATTTCAAACAATGTCTTAAACGCGCCTTCCTCCACTATGGACTTCCACCAATTTCTAATTCTGGTACTGGTACCGGTTCTCCGTGTTAATCCTTGGGAATCCACTTGGCCCTGTGACTGAGATTCAAGCATCCTGTGAAATGAAGTAGCTTTACGCAGCCCGCTTTCCACCCTCCCAGAAGGATCTTTCCACGAGCCGTTGGCCCTGCCGTCACGGCTTTGTAGCCGAACAGCTTCCAGGGACAATCCACTAAGACACTCGTGAATGGTCACCAAGGAAGGGAAAGCGACGTTTTCCTCCAGGACTGCCAGAGTCCGAAGCAAAAAATCTGGCATGGGTAACTGTTGAGCTCCTTCAGAAGGGATCGCAGCTTCCACAGCATAACGCAGCCTTAAACCCAGAACACATGGTTCTGTAACACATGCTGTCGCTTTACTCTCCTCTGAATATTTAGTGCAAAAATACATAATGGCAAAAAGCGCAATGTTCAATGATAGCAAGGAATCACAAAACTTGAGCATTTCGGCTGCTGGCGAATACAAGCGTTGGTGTGTATCGTGGTCAGTACAACACCGCGCTAGAGCACAACGCCAGTCGCTCAAGAAGCATATGATGTGTACTCTCTCCATGAGAAGATTCTTCCTAGCAGTATGCGGTCCAGAGGCTTCAACTGTTGCTTTGTTCGAAGACATGCGAGACGCTATTTCATAGACGTAAAACGCAAAGGAGATATTGTTTTTTGCAAACTGTCCGTCCCAGAACACTCTCAAGTGCCGCCTCGAATAATTAAGTGTGTCTAAGTGGTGATGGTTCTCGAGCTTCTCTCTCAACAGTTCATCGATGATTTCAACAGTTTCAATCAACTTGCCAAATTCATATTCAAAGCTACTATGAGAGTGCTGAAGCTGCTCACTTAACCTTGCAGACGCCATAGCGAGAATAGTTTTCAGTGTAGAACGAACCTCCTCCGACAACTGGTGTACACTACTGTCATGATCAAAACTACTAAGGTGGTAGTCACTCCAGAACAGTATATCTTCATCCAATGCAGCGGGTATAAGTCTCTCTCCCGCAAACCCCATATTTTCCACAGGGCTAGAAAGTGGGGCCAGTCTTGCATTGGTAGTGTCTAGTTCATGAGAGCAGAAGATTTCCGCACCCGAAAACAAGTCAATAACGTCGATGTACCACCGTATATTCCCCGCGAATTGGGGGCTCGTCTTAATCAAGCGCACCAAAAACACACCTAAGGATCGGCAACCCAGAAGAATGTTGTTTCGTGTCTCTAATTGAAATTGAGGCAGTGAGAAATCTTTCCTTCGCAGCAGTACGTCAGGGTGACCAGCAATGTCTTCTTGCGTATCAACGCGGACAACTTTATCCGGACTACACAGTATCAGATTTCCTCGTTTATCAGTGCAACACGCCGGCGTGTTTTTCCGTAGTGAGTTCAACGTAGAGCTGTCCCCTATCCAGCAGTGGGGCCCTGTGGAGGCTCTAGCGTGCCATAGAAGGACTTCAGCATTGCAGTAAGTGTCATTCTCGGAGGCACGACTCCAACCAAGTAAGAACCAGCATCCACTCTGAACTCTATTAGGGTCATGCAAGGCATGCCTTCGGCCACCGGTTTCGTCTATTTCAAGATCAATAACCTCGGGAGTCTCTTCCTTAGAGTTCAAGTCTAGCATTAAGAGAGTTCGGATAGACACCATTCTTGGGGCGGAATACCGACCAACTTTTCTCTCCGTCAGGAAAACATCCAAAACATATACAACTTTGTTTTCCTCCGGGCTATGATGTCCACAAACTGTGTGGGCAGAAGAACACTTGAAGAAGGACCCAAAACGATTGTCCACAAGAGCCGTTAGCGATACCATCGTCGGTCCAGTGTTACATACGCAGCTTGAAGAAGGAAACCATAGCTTGTGATTGTCTTGCCAAGACCATTCCACGAAGGATAAATCATCCAAAACGGCGAACAACGTAGTCCTTGCCCTCCCGCTGGTATTGGATCCTGCGCTATCCCTATCCGCAACACTACGGGATGCAAAATCTACGCTCAGCAGGGAACATGAGATGTTAACAAACAGAACAGAAAGCTGTTCGGATAATCGCTGCTGACACTCGGCAGTGGAGACACCGGCCGTGAGGTCCGAAAGGGCAAGGTGCGCTTCCTCCATCGCAGGGAATTTGCTATACTCCAAGTATCCCAGCATTAAGGCAAAAAGGGATTTGTTCACATCCGGGCAATCAGGGACAAGCTGAACACGAGGCAATACTAGTAAAATTTGAGTTCGACACATGACATCTAACAACAAGAACGCAACGTGGGTAGCGTTCTTCTTCAAATGTAACAGAACCAAACCAATTCCACGTTGCTCCAGCTCTTCAAGCGTGGTCAACTCGCGTACAGGCGGATCTCCAGGCTTCGTCGTATCACTGGAGGATGGCAAACATTGAGTATAAGGTGCACTACTACTATTCGCTTCTGTGCCTTCCGATGGTTTTTGTTGCTTCGGCATTATAGGAGTGGGAGAGCCAGGGAGCCCAGCTGACCGGATTTCTTCCGGGGAAGGGGCTTCTTCGAGCATGGAACTTGAATTGACTTCTCTTTTCGGGTTTCGAATTGTCTGTCCACCAGCAAAAACAAGAAAAAATGTAATATACTGCTGTTTCAGTTTTCGCTTGATAACTCACTTGTACGTACCAAATTTTGAGATCCATTCAAGTCATTGTTACTATGAGGAGACGCAACATCAACGGCTGGGGCTCTCCGTTCTTCCTTTTCGTTCTGAGGTTCGTTTTCCCGCTCCTCAGCATTGACTACACTTGGTTCGTATTTCGCAGATGATGCCTCATTAGCGTTTGACTGTCCCTTATCCCCCCAACCGGGATCCTGTAGTTCCAAGGCAGTCCGCACCAATTCCTCACGGTCCCGCGGATCATTCACGAGGCATATTTGACGCGCCTGGAATACATCAGCGAGTACATCTCCACAATGATAGTCCTCCAAATGAACCCCGAATTGGTTCAACAGCTGCTCTGCTTCTCCGTCTGTCTCGTACCAAGATGTGATTCTCCCCTGAGAAGTCTGGTTGGAGGTAGATGGCATTCTGCTGCCGAGATTCAGGCCAGTGAACGAAGAAGTCCTGGCGCCGTATCCACTGGATTCGTGCATTGCTTCCATTATGACTCTACCGCCCTCTGTATCTCGTTATGCATCATAATGTCTCTGTAGATGGGTATATCCGCGGTTCCATTAGATCCATGGCACATGCAGCGGCACCTGCATCATTCACCATTACTGCCATACAAACGATGAAATAGACAATGCCCTTGATATCGTTCATTTGGGTGCATACCAGTGCATAACACACAACAGGTTAGGTTGAAGTACGCGGTCCTGGCAATGCAGACGGAGAGAGAGAGCTTCATGCAATGGGAGAAGAGCGCCACAACACACGCACACCAAGAGAGTTTTGATAAGGTATAGTATGCTGTACGCGTCGTAAATATCGGAAAAAAGTACCTAGTTGGTGTGTATATGTGTGTCATTGGACTTGACTCGAAGACCTAGGGGTGTGTGTTGTGCGCAATGCACGGTGTGGTGTGTGCACTATTGTAGTGGTATATGAAGAGGACAGWGGGCGATGGACGAGCCACTGTTATCCCCCGAGGAGCCCATTCTTTCTGTTGTGGTAGCACGACTGACTGATTCGGACTCCACAGGAACGAATGGATCTATCAATGGAGGAGGAGGGGCCGCAGCAAGTGCATCCCAAGGGAATCATCATGCTAATGTTGCCACAATTGTAGCCGAATACGATGCCACGGACAAAGAATTCCAAACGACAGATGAAGCCTCCCCCACAAGAGTAAGCATGTCTACACTGAAACTATATATCCGTCGTCCGTCCGTCCTCTGTCTCTCTGAGTTAGCACGCAACCCTTGGTACTGTATGTGTTGGCTCTGCAGGTGACCTCAGCAATGCTGCGAAGGCTACCTACTCAAGATACAGAACTGATAATGACTTTAACGGATAGAATAGAATTTAGGTTTATGAACAGAGATGGTACGTCCCTGCAAGTGGATGTAGGATGATTAACCGTTCATTCTATTGCATACAGAAATCCTTGTGGGAGTTGTGTGTAACACCCAAGAGTTTCGGGTAGAAGTCTCAAGGCATTTCATGAGGGAAATACATGCAATAATACAGGTACTGTAGGAATTGTAAACGGTGTTCTGTTCAGAAAACTGTGGACGAGACGGAGACGGGTTGGTTTGTTGTTGCAGGAAAAGTATTATGACCGAGTCAAGCAGGCTGTCAATAACTCTCTGAAACGCGAACTTAAACCAGTTCTACGAGATCTAACTGTGAGTTTAAGAAGAAGCACTCCAATTTGTTTTGCTTCTCCAGCACTTCGTCTTCTGTTTTTGCTGCAGAGAAAATACTCGAATGTCCGTTCGGTGGATAAATTCAAGCAGGTTAACGAAAAAGTAGCGGAAGTACAGGATGATGTCACCGCAGCCATAGGTAAGAGGCACTTTAGCCGTTCGCTTTTTAACACGTTTTAACAATAATAACCTCCCCGAACAGAGAAGACTCTCGCTAGAGGAGAGAAAATTGACACACTAGAAGAGAAGACCAATACATTGAGTGAGGATGCAAATAAGTTTAAGAAAAATGCTCGGAAAGCTCGGGCCCTAATGATGTGCAAGAATATCAAAATGATGACTATTCTAAGTGCCGTCTTAGTTGTGAGTAGTGCTAACCAGCTTCCTCGCTATGTCTGATATCAACGCTTATACTGATATACTGTTCTGTATAGCAGATCGTTGCCGGTTTGATTATGGGTTTTGTCTGCCACTGGAATATTGCAAGCTGTTCAAAATATGTCTAAATATGCGTGGCGACTCGGCTTCGTTCGACAGTCTGTTTCTAAACAACCGCTGAACTTGTGTCCCGAGTGCAGAAAGACACAGGACCCAACATCCCTCTATGCATGATGCGCACCTGTGTAAGAGAGAATGTGGAATTACTTCAGCTAAGGTTATTGAATTGAATTACTGCGAGAAGGGTAACGCGGTAGTTAACCCGGTGTTTTAGAGTTCCAATGAGGGGTCACCAGCCAAATATTTGAATTCCCCTACTTTTCCCTTAATGGGCGAACACATTCCGTATATTTGCTTCTTCAATATTCTTCTTCCTTCGTATTCACACACACACACGTATTCAATTAATTCCTGGCACGAAACCCGAAGTACACAATGCATGGAAACGAGCACTAAATACGAATCGATATTATATTATGTACCACGCGCGCCGCCTGTGATGCACCAAGCAACGTGACCAATACCGTTTCTAGCAAACGCTGGACCATACATCTGTGAATTCCCCCAGACGGACCGGGACCGCTGTGCGGAACTCGTGAAGGGAACAACAAAAAGGCTTTGGAGGGGCGAGACACAGGGGGCAAGTCCATCGCGCTCCGTATGGAACCATGAGGTATACGCCACCCGTATAAACTATAGCGTACATGGGTGGCGGATTGACACTAATTTCCGTTACGACCTTGAGACTCGTATATCCAAGTTTACCTCGTTCTGACATTCGCTGTGGTATCGGAATAGATAGGTAAGTTAAGGGTTTATGGATCTTATCTCAGTCAGTCAGTCAGTCCATCTTGTATGGCCTCTTCTTCCTACTGCAAAGCACGGTAACAAGTAATTTGTTGTTCACCAGAGGAGGAAGGAGAAGAAGGGGAAGGTCCTTATTATTTTGCGGTATCATCGTGAACAAGGTGGATGTGTGTGTCTCTTTTTATTTCCTCATCGCGCAGAACACTCAATTCCCAGACAAGATGCCGTCGCTGGCCAATGTTTCCACCAAGAGTGCACGCCGACTGGCGTTCGTCACTGCGGCAATGATCATTGTTGAGACAGCTTTGATCGTCTCAGAGATCTCCATCTCCCGTAGCAACGGAGACAGTGATGTCTGTGACAATGACGAATTCGAAGAGCTCAAGACATCCTGCATCAAGGACGAATGGGATACACGCCATAAATACCGCTGGGTTAACTTTGCCATGGGTATCGTAGGAGCATTGGGTAGTTTCTTTCTGATCCCTGTGATTCTGTCACTGCTGCAAATCTTTGCTGTGAAGAGTGGCGCGTATAGCGTTCTGCTGGGACTCTTCGCCGCGGGAGCCGCCATCGAAGGATACGATTTCCTGACGATGGCAGGCAGGGGAACTACCGGAGACTGGATCTTTAACAATTTTGACCTCTCTGGTACTAACGGCGACCATGCTCCTCTCAAAGCTCTGGAAATCACCAATATAATGCTCCGTGGGGAGAAGACTTGGCTCGTTGCTATGGATCAGCTCCTTTTGGGACTGGGTGTACTCGCAGTCTCTCGTCTAACATACAAGCACGGAGTGCTTCCCCGCTGGCATGGACATCTCGGCGTATTCACCGGACTCTTGGGTGTTATTACATTTTGTCTCGAACTAGCTCGGTAAGTGTTCCTCGTTCCACATGTGTAAGTGTAATCTGTTGTAATGTACTGCTCTTTCGCGCTCTGGCAACCAGATTCGGTGACTGGCGTCTCTTGAGTATAGTGAGTGGCCTCTTTCTAGGAGTTTTTGGATTCGTTATGGTGCCCATTTGGCTGCTAGTTATTGGTTGCACTTTGGGATCTACCGACGCAACCCCAACGGAAGACTTTTTGGATAGCAGCCAGGCACAGTGGGTTTCACACCACGACGACGATGGAAACACAGGCGTCGAACTGGGAAACGTTGGTGTTGAAAGAGCTCACTAACGTAGTGGTATTAAACTCAATGCTTCTGCTACCTGGCCAATCTGCTGCATCCGATTTCTTTACATGATATAGCGTTCATAATACATGATTGTTCATTCCATCAAAGTCTATAGAAACCTCACTACGCCGTTCTAAAGCAGCCATAATATAATAAAATTGTGTCGTTTTACTAACTGATCATCTAGCAGCATCCCTTCTTCTCAGACGGGCTCTCTTGTAGCGGTAAGGTATCTGGCACTCCCGACCTTGGAGCTTCGTTTTTCCTCTGCTTGGCTTTACCAACAAGGTCCAGCATGGCAGTTTCAATATTCGTTTTTTCTTTGGCAGATACCTGTGTGCACGAGTACAGGAACGTTTTCAGTGAAATAAAAAAGCATATGTGACAGTCTACGCAACGACAATCGCGGTGGCAGGTCCTACGTACAAAGTAATAAGGACATCCCTTGCCAGTATTTGAGCACCAGCTCTTTGCCATATCTTCGGTTACCTGCCATTTCTCCCTGCTTTCATCACATTTGTTGGCTAACAAAATAACGGGGAAGTCCTCCGCATCGCCCGCATATTCCATCATTTTGGAGTACCAGTGGCCCACGCGATCAAACGATCGTTTATCAGTTACGTCAAACACAATAACACAGGCATCCGCCCCTCGATAGTAGGAGCTGGCCAAACTATCAAAGCGTTCCTGCCCTGCTGTATCCCAGAACTGTGCCGTGACGACATCGTTTCCTACAGTTAACTTTTTCGTTTCCAGGGTGACCCCGATGGTGGCTTTATGATCTCGAGGGAACTTATCTGCGTACACAGTCATTCGTTGTAGTAGTCAGTCCAGCAATGATTCTGATTGTTCACCCACCCACACACACACACACACCTTTCGTATACTGTTGCATAATACAGGTCTTCCCTACACCGGAGGAACCAATGACAACCACTTTGATGATATACCGCTGGGAGACGGCACTCCCTCCTCCATTATTGCTCATTCTACCGTGTGTATGTTTATGTAGACACAAAGAAAGAAAGGAGCTCAACCGGACGTGCTCTCTGTTTGTGCGCGCGTACCACGAGAAAGCCTCACTCACTTTGAACAAGAAATGAACGATTCGATCGGTGCCCCATGTTCTGTTTGTTTAAACAAAGTGGTGGGAATGATTGTCCTGTTGAAGCTGAAGCCAAAAACTCGGTGCTGATCATTCATTGATCACTCATCACTACTCACGCCAGGGCTTTTGTCGAGTGAGGATTACAGAAAAGAATGAACTTGTTTCTATCCGGCGCATCTAGCCGTACAAGGAATAGAAACACGCACAATGGTGGGAATTGGCGGAGGTAACGATGGAGGCAGCATTGCAGCCTCCAGGATGTATATGGTCAAATTGAAAAAGATGGGAAAGAAAATTGACCCGGACGAGCTAGCCAAGATCAAATGGCATACGTGTGCGCTGACGGGAGAGGTCTTGAAGCCGCCAATTTGTGCAGATGATCTCGGTAACTTGTTCAACAAACAGGCGATTCTGGAGTATTTGCTATCGTCCAAGAAATTGCCAGGTTTTGAACATATTCGGAGACTGAAACACGATATTACAAATCTCAAACAAGCACGGTCGGCAGAAGATGGGCAAGCCCCCTTTATATGTCCTCTTTCAGAGGATGAAGCAAAGGGAACCTCAGCGAGGTTCTACTTCATTCGAAAGTGTGGACACGTGCTTTCTGAGAAAGGACTGAAGGAGATACTAGGAATCAATCCGTCAAACGACAAAATTTCAGATGATATGGAGAAGAATTGCCCTGTATGTGATAAGACATTCCCAAAACACTCCCTCGTGAAATTGAATCCGTCCGAAACAGAACTGAAGGAAATGAAGAAAGCACTCGAGGAGAAAAAGAAATCGACAAAGAAGACCTCAGGGGCGTCTAGCGGTGAAGCAGTGGACGAGCACGTTGCCAAAGATGAATCCCGCTCCAATGGACACAGCCACAGCAGTAACTCGAAACGACATCGAGAGGTTGCCTCTGGAGCAGGGGGAAGTGCTGCTATCCGACCCCCTAGTGTCACGGAAGAGGCGAACTCAAGGTCAAAAGCTGCAAGGTCAAAGAGTAAAATCTACGACTCGCTTTTCCACAACGATGAACAAGCGAAGAAGAACCAAACAGACTTATTCATCCGTACTTCTACCGGCGTGTACAGTAGCGGGCGAGTATGAGAGTCGTAGGCACCATCTAATGTCACTTCATACCATTCGTACTAAACAAGATATAAAGTATCATCATATGCATGTATGTACCACTGACAACTGGAGTTTATTTTTGCCTCTACATTGCTCGGATGCGAGTTCAACCCCTAAATCTAAATACTTGATAGTTTCTTGGCTACTAGCATGCAGAATTTGTATTCAGAAATATTATTTATTTGGGTCGAATATGCAGCTGAAGGGATCCACAAATTTGCATGTCACAAGTCATCAGACAACGTGCTTCGATTCTTCTGTCTCACTTGCAGGTTGCAAGTTGCAACTTGCGACCACAGCGGCAGCGGCTGAGCGGCCTGTCCGTTGAACAACTTGCATCACACAGCAAGGTTCTAGTTGAACACAGCGCATCATGCATGAGTTGGTTGTGTGACTATTGTCTTCATTTATCGTACAACGCCGCGCGTGTTCTAGAGACTGGTAGAGTGGCACTGTTCGTTCAATTTTAGTTGTAGTAGACTCTGCAATCCATTGAATTTTTGCGGATTCCATTGAAGTTTCCAGGACTGAAAAATGGCTACTCTAGACAAGTAAGCGCCCTTCGTGTGCAGTTTTCCACTGCGACATACAAAGTGAAGGTCGTGCTGCAAGGTGCTGCATTTCTGTGCTCGAGGTGGATAACCAAGGCAGTCTCGGTCGCAGCCGACGCGCGAAAAGTTGACAGTCCCTCTGTCATGTCTGTCTCCCTTTCATTCCGCAGGACTTTTGCTCGTCCGAAAGGAATCACCTCACAGATTGAGAATAATAAGACCTTCAAGGAGACAAGAAGTCCGTTGGATCGCACTGCTGCCCCACCGTAAGTCCTCGCTGACAACAACAACAGCAGCAGTGGGCTGGTAACCATAACGTCCCGCTCCAGAGCTCAAATTGTACCTCCGGGGACACACGAACTGATGGCATCACCAGTTGATCCAAACGCTTTTAGTGCCGGCAAGACGACCAGGAAGAAAGGTAAGAGGTTGTACCTGGTTTTGCGCAGTGTGCTTCGAAGACTCTGCCTTTCGAAACTTCAGATCCGAGAGAATACCTCCTTGGACATTGTGGGATCGGAGGGAATAACACACACTCTGCAGCTTCAAGAGTAAAGAAATCCCCGTTTGAGGAATCTTCATCTCCTCCCAAGGCCGGTGCCTTCAAGAAGAGGAGAAACCCGCCAAACACCGAGTTGCGGCGGTTTTACGAACGAGGAGATTTACCTTGCGTCATCGACCAAGGGGGAGTGCACAACAAACTGGCTTGGAAAGTAAGTGGCCCTCGCACAGCTTCAAGCAAGCATTAAAGACTGCACCGCATAGTAATTCGCCAGGTGGAGATTCCCCAACTGGACTTCCACAAGTACTTGCCCATCTTCTTTGACGGTCTTCGCGAGGAAGAGCACCCTTACAAATTTGTTGCCCGAGAGGTAAGTCTACAGGAAGTCTAAGGCATCCCAAATCAACAGTGTACGAACTCGCATTCATAAAGCAGGGCATCATGGATCTCTTAACTTACGGTGGTAACAAGATTTTGCCGTGCATTCCGCAACTGATTATACCAGTCAAACAAGCATTAAATACCAGAGATGCGGAGATCGTCAGCTTTACTTGTCGTGTTCTTAAGAAACTTGTTGTGGGTAAGTCGAACGAATTTCAGTACAGTGTCGCGTATACCTGCCATGAACAGTGTTTTTGCTATCCCACTGCAGCTGATGTGCATCTTCCTCAAGGTGGACTTATTGGGCAAGCAATCGTCCCGTACTATCGCCAAATCATGCCTGTGTTGAACGTAGGTCCTGTCGACTTTTTTGTATGTGTCCATCTGTCTATCACTGGTTCTTCTCCTGGTTTCCTGTGCTTGGTGCAGCTGTTTTTCAACAAGAATAAGAACACCGGGGATGAGTTTGACTACGGGCAAAGGAAGCAGAGCGTAGAGGTGCTCGGCGAAACCATCCAAGATACCCTGAATACCTTTGAGAGATACGGTGGAGAAGATGCATACGTTAACATCAAGTATCTCATCCCCTGTTATGAGAGCTGCTTCTCCACAAACGCATAATCCTCACCATTTGCACTCTGCTTCCTGCTGATTGCACATCCCAGCTGGAATTCACTTAGTTTGATCACAGCCAATACCGTACGAAACTATTCTACTATAAATATATAGATATATGCCGTTTTGCCGACAAGCTGCTTGCCATTGGCCCATTGCACTCGCTCCTCCTCAGTCAGTGTCTCGATATTGCACAATATTGTATAAGTTTGTGCATCGCCGCGACAGTACGCGTGCAACTTCACATTCATCTGAATTACCGGTGGTTTATGTAGCGTAGTAGAGAATGCAATAGAGCTGCTTTGTATCACCGGTAGGCCCGGTAAATGCTGCTACTAACACAATGATCATCTAGCTCGCCAGCTAACGCTGCTGGGGGGCTCTGTTTGTTGGGTATGGAGTTGCAGCAGCTGGTGGAAACGTTGGAATCGTGTCTTCCAAGATGGAGGCGAGCTGTTCAAGGCCATAGGGACGACAACAACGCATATTTAACTCCCACGATTGATGCCAACGCTCTACAGACGAGGAACCCCTTTGAAGAAGACGTGGGGACACATTCATCTGGTCATGAGCGACGACATCCGTACATGCCTCTGGATGAGGTGATCCAGGAATGCAAGCGCTGCATAGACTACCCACAGGAAGAGAAGGCGGTCGGTCAGAGTGAGCAACAGAAACAGAGAATTAAGGTAGGGATATTAAAGAGTCCTGTTGCTACATCGTGTCGTACAATGCGTACTATTCATTGTGTGTGCGCAGAAGGATATTTGCCATGGGCTTGTCCACACTATGCAGCGTCTAGTTCAAGCTTTGGGCAAGTTGCTACGCGACTGTGATCGGAGGCGACAAGCTACAAGTACCCAGCCAGCAGTATCAGACGACGAATGCCAGTCTATTCTGAATGAATTAGACAATATGCGCATGGCAGCCAAGGTAGCACTCAACAATATCGACGGAGTGGACCACGCGAATGCGTGAATTCCCTTCAGGGATGAGTCTAGAAAGCTCACAGACTATCGATACGGCTATCATCACGTGAACGTGGGGTTAACAGGCCCTCAATTTTGTTGGGACTGGTAACACGAGGCCAACAAATACGATAGAGGCTGTGTCCCCTGGTGCTGCTGGATACCAGCCCCACCGCGTCTTGAAAACCGACTATCTCGAGGATCTGCCCCAAACTCCTTTACACCTGAGCATCGGTTGGTCGGAGTTTGCTGTCTTCCAGCCTCATTTTGCCTGCTCAGACAAGGATGGAAGTATGACGTCTCTCAAACAGCCCTCGAGAATGTAAGCAGTAAGTCCCCACACTCTTTCTGGACCTGGAATCGTCATCTAAACGCTGACGGTCGCAAACGGGATACTAGTAGGAAACAAACAACAACATACCTCCCAAATAAACGGGTATGTTGGTCGTACTCCACGTAATTTGACTCCTTTGGTGCCCTCCGTACCTGCAAGGTGAACATATATGGTGTCTCAGTGGCTGTACTGTATCCAGCTACAAACAGCAAACTGGCATTCCTTACGGCACTTGTAACTCTTCCATGTAGAAATTCCGATAGTCTGTTAACGAAGAGACCGGTAATGAAAACAAACTGGAAACCTCGTTACGGTTGTACAACAACTGAGCTACATTAAGAGTTCCAGGAACGTATCCTACAACCGGCGTAACATGTGTCCCCGTTACGGCAATACATTCAGATATGCTGCCAAATATTACAGGTTGCTCGGGAAGACAATTCACCTGCATCAAACTCTTGCGTCGTACTCCGTCAAGTACAAATCACTTGCACAAGACCTCACCTCTTCAGTAAATTCCCGCAATGCGGCTTCATGAGCAGACTCCGTGTCATCAATATGTCCACCAGGAAACGAGACTTGCCCTTTGTGGGTGGAAACATTATCTGTTCGGATCGTGAAGAGAACGCTGAGCTCCTCCCTCGCCTGACCCATATGGTCCGTATGAATTGCATTGATCAACGGTACGAAGACAGCTGCTCGTCTTTGCTGTTTGCTTCCATCGGATCTCCGAACCGTCATTGGCTTCACTTCCACTCGGGGTAAGGCGTCTATCGTGTTCTGGATTCTCTGTCGTAACTGGGAATCGAGGACGACGGGTGCCGTAGGTTCATACCACCGATCTCGCTTGTTCACCTTCTGGGTTGGTGTCGACGAGTACGCAGATACAGGAGTCCCAGCATGCCACCGTTTCAAAGGAGCGCTCCTCCATCGCCATACCCTCCTGGTCATCATCATCTTCCTTGACCAGGGGTCCTTGCCTGCGACCGACGGGGAAGTCACTACTTGGTTTAGTTACTCGCGAGCGTGGGATGAAAGGATGTGATGCTTAAGCTACGCATGGCGAGTATGCTCACACAACCCATCGGTGGGTGGATAAGCCTCTGTCTGTTGTAAATAAAATAACTTATAATCAGTCGGTGGAGCCATCCACCTTCGTGGCACCTTCACAACCCTGGAGAGCTGAACTGTCATTGTAGGCAACTTGTAGCCCGTAATTCCCACAGCAGACACAATTCAAGCAACGAAAGAGGGTGATACATGCGCAAACGTGTAGTGCAGAGAAATGAAATGGTGGAAAAGCAGTCATACATTAGGATGCTGTCGGATTTGGTTGTTTTCCTAACTTCTAATGTGCTGACAACATCTGCGATTCTATCTGCTGTCGTAAGATCCTTGTACTAGAAAGGAACTGCTTTGCTTTTTCTACATACTCTTTTTCGCTATACATTCCCTCTACAGCATGGCGATTCTCTGCATCACTTACACCAAGGGGTGCACGAGCGTATGAGCTACCCTGATGTGGATAACCGACACGTGATTTATTGGGGGGATACGATGGCCCCCCGGCCAAGTGCCGGGCACTATTCTCCGTCTCCGTTCTATCAAAATGACCAGAGGTGGGGCTGAGTGTTGCCGGCGTAGACCCTACTATTGGTGATTCGGCAATGTTCAAGTACGTGCCATAGGATTGACGGGAATCCTGATGGGGAAATGGATGTGGTGGGGCATAGCTCGGCTCTGGAAGAGGTGCTTCCTCCTTCCTGGTCAATCCTTCGTGTAGTTCCCGTTGCCACCCCTTCATCGAAACATCTAGTTCTCGAGGCGAGTCACCGAAGTTACGATTCTCCGAACCCCTCGAGTGCGTTACCAAACGAGGTTGTCTCTGGCTGCTGTACGATTGCTGCAGCGTCGACAGAGGAACAGTTCCTTGCCCATGAAAAGTACAGTCGTTTCTGCTCGCATTGTGGTTATCCTTTGCAAGGGAGAAACGATGCTCTTCGGCGCTCACTGCCCTCTCCTTCGAGGAATGGCGAGGCTGCTCGTTCAAAATACTTGTTGGACGCACCCCAGTTGGTGCGGAACCGGTACTGTGGTAATAACGAACAACATTAGAGATGGTACCGACATGGGAGGAACCTCCCTTTGTGAAGTTAGAGTTTGCTAACCCTCTGGCTTCCTCCCACGTAGGTCCTGTATCCGATTGTCGTCTCGGATACCTGAAGTTGACGACGGGTTTGTATGAAGCCATCGCAACAGCGGGAGTCAATGTCTGAAAGTGTGAAACCTCCTGCCGAAGACTCTTCGGAACGTTGCCGCCAGAATGTGTGCCTCCTTCGCGCTCTTTTTCTTCTCCGTTGCCCCCTTCGCGCTGCATTTCCTGTTGTGCGTTCTCTTGTCGATGCCTCTTTCCATCAGCACGAATGAAAGGAAGACACTGTTGCGGACTTTCGCCTACGCTCGCAAAAGCCAGATCTGTCCACTTCATATGATGGCCAGGACCCACATTAGCCATGACTCTTTCGGTGGACTTCAATTCTGCAGTGCCGTTCCTACTGTCGGGTCCTTTTTCATCATCGTGCTCCTTCGCACTAGAACCCCGTCTTTCCCAAGTTTCACGACTGCCAAGAACTCGGGTATCACGGCTACTTTTCTCACGATTCTCCTGTGGATTCCTCGATGGTGTAAGCAAACCCGCCTGGTGGATTGCGTCGTGAAGGGACGCAAACGAATCACGGCCAACACCCTCTGATGTTTCATTATTGGATTCGCCACACTCCGCTAAGGTATTCTCCATCTGAGTACTTACACGTACCCCGAATTCCAAGCCCTCAATGGGTAAAGAAGGGCCGTCAGAGCCTTTTCCCTTTCTGCTTTCGTTCGATTTCATAGCCCGCTTCCGATGCCAGTAATTATTCATGTCTAACGATTCTAAAGATGAGTCGGATGAAGAACATTCGTCTTTCGTCTCATCGAAGCGCTTCGCCTTGTTTTTCGACCTCCCCTTCCTGGCCTTTTCCGAGGAACGCACTAAATGGCGATAACATTTTACGGACATGTCTAGAGAGTTCATGACCTTTTTCAGTAGTCTCTGTCTATTGTAATCCTCGTCTTCACTATTCTCTCCAATCTCCGCATTAAAATTCTCTCGGCCATAGTGTTCCGGGCCTGTCTCTCTTTGCGCTAAACGATACTCTTCCTGGTTTTTTTTGCTGTAAGACGGCATAAGACAATAAGAAGAAGACAAAAAAGGACGAAGCTACACGATCATGTTCTACTTACTTTGCAAACAATGCCCGGAAGGCATATGATAACTCTTCAGCGACGGCAGCTGCAGATTGGGGACGTCGTTTTCCATGTTTTGCACCTGCACGACGGGCCTGGTTAGGCTTCCGCGGCAGGCCAGTGGTATTGGCATATACCCGGCTATATTGTCCTCCTAGATCTAGCTGCCCGGCATCTTCGATTTCATCATCCAGACTATCACCGGGATGAATATTTTCCTTTGCACTGTTATACTGTCGTTGCGACGAGCGTGAAATATGTTCATCGGAAAGCCACTTTCGAAAGACATTATCAGCTTCTTCCTCGAGGGACTTGCGAGCCGCACTGCGATCAACAACAATGCAACACCTTAGAGCTGTGATCAGCACTCTCTGAATGCTGTACAATGTACATTACCTTGATTCGATTGACCTCCTTTTCTTCTTCCCATCGTGGCTCTTCTCGAACGATTCAGAGAAGGATCCGCTTTGATACGGGGCCCGATCTTCGCTATACTCTTTCCAGTTACGTGGAGGCCGTAACATGCTCACATCTTTTGTCTCAGTAGTATTTCCAATTGCTGAAGTATTTGTACCCACGATATGATGTGCCGCACTTGTCCTATTCCCAGAGTCTGTGGGAACCTTGACCGTAGTCCCACAAACACTTCCGGCGCTGCTGGGCGAAGCGCTACTAGTTGCATGCCTTTTGGGTGTCTCTTGCCACCAAAAGTGGGGTTTTCCCTTCTTTCCAGTGATAGTCGACTGTGAGCCTTGATTCTGTGTTCGTTGTTGCTGTCGTTTTTCGCGGGGCATGGGAGGCATATTCCTGAACCTGTGTATGGCTCCAGCAATGGTCGAGGAAGAATTAGAGTGGCTGTACGGCTTAGAATTTTCCAAATTCTGTTGGCCAAACGACGATGGGGTCGTTCCACTGTTATGCTTGCCCAAAGAGACACTAGGCTCCTGGGAGCTGGACGACGATGAGGCCACCGGGGCCTGTGTTTGGCTTCTCTTAATTTCGTCTGAAGCCTGTTCCATGGCAGCAGGCGGAGATGGTGGTGGGCTTAACGAAGACAGTGAGGAGCGAACACCAATCACCTCCGTATCAAAAGCATCACTCTCCCATCCCGTCAAAGCAGAGCCTGCTCCTTCTCCAGCCGCGGCCATGATGTGATGATTATCTCCCCTCCCAGGGATCTAACGGCCGATAAGCGAGTGACTTTGAAAACAGAGTAACGAAACTCTCCTGTCCGTCTCCCTGTACTGCAAGAATTATATCGTATCAGATTCTCACAAGTACATTGTCCCCTATTCAGTTCTGTACTCACTAACACCGTAATGCTCCACCAAATGCACTCTGCAGACTGCAGTGAACGACCCTGATGCTGTCACCTTCACAAGTCGGATGCACCTTGCACCGCGGCACCGCTTCCAGTCTAAGTTGCAGACAACCCTCGGTGTTGTATGCGTTGCCTAGGGAAAGTAATTGTACCATAAAAATGAAGGGAAAAGTGAAGAAGATGTCTCACATCAAAAGGAAACCGTGGTATGCCACTTGTTGAAATTGTCACGAATTTTCAATGGACACTCTCATGGGGCTCACTGGGTACACGTACCCTACAACCACACCCTACTACGGAGGCATCCAAAGTACTCACTCCTCCTTCCGTGATTTCCTTTCGCTGTAAGTATCTTTCTCTTCCGTTGTGAGACAAAGTCTGATGCTGCCGTTTTCGCGTTGTCGTGTACCATCCTTAGTTAATGACTTGAGGCTCCATGACGAACGAAATGCATCCCGTAAACGTTTGCCTTTAAGCCCCGCTATATCGCGAAATCTTTGTAACTGTAAGCATGGATAGGCACGACGTTATCTAGAAATAGGCGGAGAGTCGACGAATCAACATCCATGTACCAGTGTAGGTATGGCAATGCATAATGGCATCAAGCGCAACTACCGGTAAACTGGACCGGACATATACAAAATCCAACCATAGACCTGTACCTCTCACTCACTGTTGCTAAGCTAGTTGTATGGTTCTAGCGGTAAATATACAACTGTGAACTCAGCTACACTTATTATGCTTCGTACCAAAAGAGGCACGTTGCCTCAGACTGCTTGCAGAAGCAAGTTGAAGTTGTGCCTCGGTGGATTTGGCGCGACATGGTAGACTGCGTTCCTGTGCACATTGCACTGCACACCGTATGAGATGAAGTGAGCTTTGTTTGTTAGATGATTGTACTGAATGCGCCACACCGAGGAGACTAGGGAATTTGCAGGCGCATAGTTCACTCGGTAGCTTCCAGAGGAGCAGCTTCCAACCGTCATGGCGACTTTAGCGACCCATTCGGGGGAAGAACCAAAAGACGTCACACAGGTACGTTCCCTCCTGGTCCTGCTAGCATGACACACGCGAGAGTGCCGTTATGGAGCTTTGTTGTTTACTACGGCCGGCCGTGTGTGGAGTGCAGAACGAATTCAAGGAGCTGAAGCGCGTTTTTGATTTCTTGTGTGATTTCTCCCCCAAACATAAACTGACGAATGAACTCAAACCGAAATTAGAGGTGAAATCGAAGATCCTCTCGTACAAACAGAACCCTGGAGCCGTCAAACTTGTGGATGAAAACGGAGATTCTCTCCCCGAGGAGCATATTGAGCACGAGCTAAGGCGCATTGAATCAGATTGCCAGGAGATACAAGGAAAAATTGATGCCATCAAAAACAAAACAGACAAGAAAATCAAGCCCAAAGACTTGCAGGAAGCTCTTGCGTTCCTGGGGAAGAAGACACATAAACGAGAGATTGAGGACATGATATGGGAAGTAGATGAAAACTTAGACGGCTGCGTTGACTGGGAAGAGTTTCAGCTTATGTTTCAAAGGAACATCAAGGATACAACTGGTAAGTGAAAACGCGCAAATATATAATGTAGTTCCTCTGTGTTTTTGTGTTCTTGCCATCGTTGCTACTGTCTTCACTTTGCTGCGCTTCGTGCAGGTAAAGAACCTTTCCAGCTCTTCAACGTTGTGCAGTTTATGATGTACGATGTCGACTTTAGTGGAGAAGTCTCGGTAGACGAGACAATGCACATGTTGTATGCCCGCTATGGACGTGAGCGTTTAGAAAGTGAAATGAAGGCCTTGTTTGGAGATAAACTCAACAACGGAAACGGAACACTGACATTCAATGACTATCTCAAGGCCGTGTCTGTCCGAGTGCCAAAAGATCCACGCCTACAGCGCCAACAGCAACGGAAAGCAGCAACAAGTTAGGTATATAACTGTCGTTAAACTAATAAGATATCTGAAAAGCTTGGCAGGTCGTCTATGTATTGTTTTACCTCTTTATACTGGGTCGTTTACGAATAGTGTTCTTAGCAGCTGCTTTTGAACGGTACTGCTTGAACGACAAGCATTCTTTACGGTACCTCTCTTGATCTTCATCAATAGTGGTAGCCACCTTAAGAGGCCAAGAATCTTCCCATCGTGGACGCTTCTCAGAGAACAGGTAATTTCGCAGTTTGTGGAGCGTCGCGTTCGCCCCGAAAGTAGCAACGTCCGCATGATCAACAAGTTGGAAAGAGTTCGTGGTTTCTAGGAGACCGTTTCCTTCGAAGATAGAAACTATTTGGTTATAGAGCTGTTTTGCTGTTTTAAAGATGTAACCGTTCTTCCCGTCGTACACGAGCTCCTCGAGACACTCAAAGTCAATCGCACAAACCTGTGGAACCTCCATATCTTATGTGTACCTTCGTCACACACACCCCAAGGAAATGACACGTACCGGAAGATTGCATCCAAACATATCAACTACCTTCATCGGTAAGTCCTTTCCTGAAGTTGACGTGTGAAGGCTAATGCCTAAATCAGCCGCCCCAAGCAACTTTGGATAGTCACTAGCTTCCAGCCACCTGAAAAAGTAATTGGCATACTACAGGGTGAGTATAAACAAGATAGGCTTAATGTGCTTACTTTAAGTATATTCGAACGAAACGAAGGCTCATTTCGTCAATTTTTCGGCGATAAAACTCCTTTTCTGGGCCTTTTCCTGTGACGATCACTACAAAAGATGGAAATTTCTTAGGGCTGTTACAAACCGTCCTGCGAACATACAGAATTGAATACATACACAAACGAGGCGATTAGACTGGAAGGGCATCAAAGAGTGTAATACGACCGACATACTTGTCAAGATCCACCAACGCATCAAACAGAATACTAAAATCTTCATCAGATGTCCAACTTGTTGAACTGACAAGTAAAGCCGGTCTGTCTGGTCTCACCGATATTTTCAGTTCTGTCTCGCCCTCCGGCGCTTCCTCGTACGATTCGGATGTAAACAGTGTATCTGCTCCATTCTCGCTTAAGCAAAATCCGAGCTTCTGAAACAGATGATGGCGCTCAGAGAGTGGTGTTGGTTTCAGGAAACGAGGCGCCTGATCGTGAAACACGGTCATCCGTTCTTCGGCGACTCCAAAATTCTTTGACACCCAGTTCTTCATGGCTTCACTGACAGTGAGATGGTGATCCGCCACTTGTGCGCAGAACTTTTCGTAGAAGTACGCTGCGCTTATGACGGGATTCCAAGACGTGTAGACGTTATCGATGTGCATAGACTTGGCAATCATAGTAAACCCAAGATTGTGCCAATCGACTACCAACCTGGAGCCTCTCAGGTATTTCACGAGAGCTGCCACAAATAAGAGTGGTATGCTCGGTGGGTTCTGTACAAGGATAGTATCGAACCGCGGTGTCTTCACTAAAAGCACCCATAATAGCTGCAAGAACTGGAGCACCGCCTTGGCTAATCGGCTGAGTATATATAGGACCCCTGGCATCATAGGGGCTTGGACAGGAGAAATCCGATGCTGGAAAATATTGCTCGATTGCTCGATATCATCAATGCAGGGACTGCCCGTATGGCCCACGAGCCATGTTTCGTAATATCCTGCCTGTAGTGCTGTGTTTGACCCCCATTTGTTCTTGGAAGTGAAATGACCTGAGGTGTAGTGGGTGGTGGAGAAGTTCCTCGAGCTGCTAGTGATGGAGGTAGTATCACTGCCGTTAGCTCCCGCTGACACTGGTGGTGCACCCTTGAGAGACGCGATGGATCTAGCATGGTATTGCATACGGGGACTGCGTCCTACATCTCCCATAACGACGACGCCAACGACCTTCGGCGAGGGAGGACTCGCCATCTTGCTGCTTTCCAAGCAGTGCGCTAGTTCAATGATTGCACGTATACCTATACTTTGTCCATCCGAACCCACACACTACTCTGCAATGCAAATCGAGGTTTGTAGATGACAAACTCAAATTCGGTTCACCTTACAAGTCATACCTCACGGGGCGTGGGCAACTCGGCCAAGCTTCACAATAGCCTGAGCATGATACACTAAGGGATTTGGAGGAGAATAAGCTGTTGATTTGTTATGGAACCAATAACGTCATTACGGTATGTTGGCTAAAAGCTTCATTCGGGCCGAGGAGCCCCCAGTGCACTCTACTTAGACCGAAGTTCGGGTGCCGATCACTTGCCGCGCTCACGGAGAAGCCAGTCAACGTCGCTCTGAGGTTTAATACCACTGGCTTAGAAGACCATTAAGCGCCGTCACTATCAGTAAACGCATTTCGACGAGAACGTCTTCCGTTGGAGTGGATCAAGCAGTCATCCAGGATGGTCGGCATGGAGATTCCTGAGCCTCTGCCTGTCGATAGTGGCGTAGACTCCTGGGGAGCGAGTGAATATTAGTTGCTTCAAGACGAGAGAAGCTAAGGTAGATCTCGACGAGGGGCCTGCGAAGCCTTATGCGCTAGCTAAGGAAGGAAAGTGGAGGCGAAAGCGAAAACCGAACACTGTAAATCCTTCTCGCCCTTCGGCGGTAATTTGATGGAAGACTTCTGCATCCCTTCGATTTGCTTCTTGGTAGGCTGAGGATGAGCCTGTCTTATGGAAAAAGACGCCCAGTATAACACGTTTTAAATGCTCCATATCAGTCTCGACAGTGACTTGTGCGCCGGAGCAACACTTGGGCCCTCAACATGCTATTATAGACCTGGAAAGAAAAGTTCTCTTGAGGAGTGCCAAATTGGGGTGCGATGAAGCTGCGATGGGCTCGATTTTCGACGAAATAGGGTACAATGCCTGCGCATCGAGCTTTGCGCATCGCGCTTGTACCCCTTGGGTAGGGGACGATGCTGACTGAAATACCGGTAGGTTTGAGAGCTACAGGAAGCTCGTACATCCCCCAAAATAGACATGACAGTGCGAGAAGAAATTTCTCATCAATGAGAGGAGGCGAGTTAGGATCCGTATTTAACGCGTGAATGCATACAACGTGGAAAGGTTGCATAATTGCTGCACATCCTCTGGCACGGCGCTTCCGGCAGCCTCGTGCGTTATGACCATGAGTTTGCATATGGAGCACACAACGCTTTTTTTTTGCGTTCTGTCAATCGCTCCCATGATTCTGATGTTTTTAGGAGGTCGATCTTTCGGGGAAGGGCCATTGAGTGGTAGCCGCAGCTTCGCGTCTGCTGGATCACTGTGCCCGTGTGGTTTCACGTAGTCTCTTAGCCCGGGGAAAGTGACAACTGGAAATTCCTCTTCTTGTGGGTATTGCTGCAACGAACGAGCCACAATCATGATTGAACAGAGAAATGTCCGGGATGCCGTTTTTCGAGACTGCACACAATATCAGTGTCAGGCACACCACAAGAACACTTCATCGTCCGCAGGGCCACACGATATGTATGGCCAGTGGTTTCAATGAAAATATTATCCCCTGTGCCCGATTCAACCCGGGGAGAAAGATCTTCCGCTTCCTTCCTGAGGTTTTACAGAATTTCATGTGCGGCAGGTGTTATTATTGTCCAAGGCTTGGTCTAGCTGCCGCTGATATCTATTGAACCGGTCTCTTCAGATAATACCAACTTAATCACTGCAGGCACAAAGTGGGACGTCCGGGAAGGCTCAAGTGCCTCATTCATGGATTCAACGAGTTGACGTGTGTAATAGCCGAAGGTAACGCCGCCGCTCCTCCGAAGAGCCTTCACTAAGAACTGATTTGCTGGAGGAAGGTGAACACCTTTCGCTTTAGCTCCTCTGTCAGTTCCTGAAGCATTCTATCGAGTTCTAGGATACTGTTCCGTCGTCTTTGAGGCGGCTACTTCATCCCACAGGTATTGGACCCTTCCCATCGTGTCCCCGCGATGGCCTCCACAACACAAGAAATGCGCATTCTTGAAGAAGCGCGCGATAGCGTTAGCACCTCCGTTATCTCCGCCTGCAATGAAAGTGGTCCCCGCGGAACCAATGTCAGCAACGCTGTTTAGGACAAATTCTCAAAGAAATCCCCTAAAGAATCACCAGACTCATTCAATAAGTGGAAACCAGCCGCCATGCAGCATGCATTGGAATTGGTAAAGTACGTCCACAAAGCGAACATTGTCCCCGGGCTTTCAATCATGTGGGCAGCGTCACAGATGTAGCGGGGAGTCCCCTTATCTGTGTGGGTGGTCCTCGGAGCCCATCAGAAGGATTTTATAGACCGAGCATCATAATCAAAATGAGGCGGATCGACTGCGTTTGGGTCAAAAGCCGGCGCTTTTCTTTGTTCTTCCTTGGGAAGAGATTTCAAGTATTGCTTGTGCGCGGACTCTTCGATCACTATCCGCCGCATCCACGTTTGCGCTACGTCCTTCCTCCGTAAGTAATTTGGCAAGCGTAGGTGCCATTTTTACAGTCTCTTCGTCACTTCCCTGTACTGTTGCAGTTGCGATGCTCCTAATTCTGCTTTCCTTTGAATCTGATAACCTCTTATTCGGCAGAAGGTAGTCTCTTAAGGCGGACCGTATTTCGCCTGCTGTAAGGGATCGACGTTGGACAAAATCCCGGTTCCTACCCACGTTCCGAGCTAGTTCTTGGATGAGTTGGGCATCTGATTCGACGGTGGTAGGAATGGTAGGAATCGGGTGACTGCTTCGAACCACTGAATATACAAGTGGGCTAATCTTACCATCGTTCTTTGTACGCGTCTTCTCCAGTGGTGCACGGTCCTTAATTGAGTATTTTCCAGTTTTCGGAAGTGTAGAAAAGGGAGCTGTCAGGAGTGTCTGAGTCTCCAGCGTCCTCCGCTGCACACGCTCCTGCGGCACCCTATCCTGTGGATCTCTCACTTTTTCGGCTCCTGGTAAGCATTATGCTCAATGACTACACATACAGATGCACTAATGAAAGAGGTAGCTGGGGAATATTCCATGCGCCAGTCTATGTTGCAATGATGGTTGTATGACGATGTACAAACCTCTGCAGTGACGCCTATTGGGGCGGAGTTTAGTGCAAGAATAAACCTCTTTTAGTGTAGATTCGACTTTAACACTTTTCTGTTTTCGATTACCTCCACAACTTTTCCTGAAATGTTTTCTACCCAATTGGAGTTAACTCAGCGTCGCATACACGAAACCTGAGAACGTCTGCAGTACGCTATCGACCTGCAGAAATTTAACCATCACATCCTGGAAACGCGGGACCACCAATCGTGCAACATGGGGGAAGACCACTGCAAGCTGGGTTTGCTGGATCGCAACTGCGGCAACATTCCGGCAAGGTTGGGTCAGTCATACAGGGGGGCAAATCCGGTATTTGCGCAAGCACGACCCCTGTATGGGTCTGGCCCACATTCCGGCAAGGTTGGGTCACAAATGTAGGGGTAGCAGGGGTTGTAGAGCGGGACACGTTTCCAAATTGTATTTGTGAATTATTTCCAAATAATCTAGTTCAACTTCAACATGACACCAACACTCAAACAATTTCGACACATTCATGAAGTTATGCAATAGCGTTGTTGCAACCATTGCTCACTTTAACCAAACAGGTGCGAAGCGCTTCTATGCAGTTTGCCGCGCTCTAGCAGGGTACAGGTCTACCCTGCGGGTCAGTACAGGGGTCTGGTCCAGGCCCACATTCCGGCAAGGTTGGGTCACAACTGCAGGGGTCAGTCAGACAGGGGTCTGGTCCCCCACATTGCGGCAAGGTTGGGTTACAAAAGCAGGGGTCAAACAGACAGGGGTCTGGTCCAGGCCCACATTCCGGCAAGGTTGGGTCACAAATGCAGGGGTCAGTCAGACAGGGGTCTGGTCCACCACATTCCGGTAAGGTTGGGTCACAAATGCAGGGGTCAGTCACACAGGGGTCTGGTGCCCCACAGCCTGGAAAGGATGCATCAGCATTGCAACATGTTTGTTTACCGCTGCAAGTTGGATCTGTTGGGTCACAAATGGGACAGCTTGCTGCTGGGCATAAGTCTGAATCTCCCTCCGAACCCATAGTATCTCCAGCAAGTCCCTTCTCGTTGGGCCAGCACGAGAAGGACGAGGCAAAGTCTATACCGAGCATCGGCAGTGAGGAGACGAGACCTTTCGCACTTTGCCCGAGAAGTTCCTCAGCTGGCCCTATTTGATCCCAATATAATGATTTGATTCCTGTCCACAACGAAGGGTTAGCAGTGTCCAACATAGCCGGTCCCCATGCTGAAATGGGTGCGCGACCGAGAATACGCCTTCGGATATCGTAGACATTGTCACGAGTGTACACTGGGGGGCTGCCACGACTGAGATCCCTCCTACGACCGGAGGAGGTAGCAGCAAGTCCCTGTAAAATAGCATATGTCGTTCCTGGCTCTAGTATAATTGATGTGTTCAGAATATCGGGAACGAAGAAACCATCGCCTGTCTCGACCGTGAAACGTGATTCTCCCAAAATATTCTCCAACGAACAGGCCGCTGCAGAAACATTTTTGGGGTCACAATTATCGCTGTCACTCACAGAAAATACAGCTACCATGTGATTCGAATCCGTGGACCCTCCAAGTAAACCGGTTACTTCCAGCCTCTCCCTCACTTGGAAAACATACCCTTGCCATTCACCACTCAGAGGTTCGGCAACGTCTGAGTTACTGATCTCGGGTGTATCGATCACCTGAACGAATTGGGCAACGGCAGGCAAGTCTGCGAGAGTTAAAAATTCAAAACCTACACGAGGCAACTTGCCTGTGGTGCTGGAGGGTGTGTCCACGCCATACAAGAGGGTCTCAGATCCTTGCTCGCCTCCTCCCCAAAACCCGAATGTCGGCATTGATTCAGGATTGATAGTCATTTCATCAGCCAGAAGATGATATCCCGCTGTTCCCCCTGCTTCACGACCTTGTGCGATGTAGTACGTTGTCCCAGGTCGCAACACCACAGTATGTGCTAGTGACGTTGGAGTGTATCCATCATTGGACTGGACAAAGGGGACACTAGCCAATGTATTCGCTATTTCACAATCGCCGGGATGGCTAAACGGTCCGCAAGGAGAATTTGAATCCATCGAAAACAGACCTACCCTAAACTCCCTGCTGGTAGCTCCTCCGAGCAGCTTAGTCACGACAATTGACTGCGTTACATTGAAGACGAATCCGGCGTCTCGATAGAAACTCGGATCCGGTGGAGTTCTGCTGCTAGAATTCCCCACTTGAACCTGGTCTGGAACCCAAGTCCGTCCTTGAACTGTTTCTGGAGCATTCAAAAGCACGCGCAGTCCCAAGAGTGGGTTCACTTCGGTCACATCAGCAGATTTACCGAGTACCTTTGATCCTGCCCCGGTCACTGGGTATTTTACTGCCATTGAATTACCGGAAGGTCCCCACACGAAGTGGCTGCTAAAACCTTGCTGAAACAAATTGCCTCTGTCATACGTATCCACGAAAAAATGTGCACCGCTGCTGCTATTGATGCTGCCTTGGGCAAGAAGATACACTGTTCCAGGAACCAACCGGATGGACGACAATAAACACGGTGGAGAATATGTCTGAGAAGCGCTGTCAAATTCGCTAAAATCGACCAACGCCAACAGATCTCTAACAGTGCAGCTTCCTGGATCAGACGCGGAAGGGTCACAGGTCCCACTATCAACGGCAAACAGTGCTGCTTGGAAATCGGGGCTGTTAGCCTGTCCTTCTAATGCCGATACAGCCATCGGCTCATCGACTTCAAATACGTACCCTGTCCACTCTGATCCACCGTGTTTCACGTTGTCGCCAACGATGCGAACCACTGACGCTTCGTCCAGTCTCCAGCGTAGTCCGACCACCGGCATACTCCCACTCAACTCTCCCGTTCTCCCTGTAAGCTCTTGAGGGTGACCCGTTCGATTCAGGGTAAACGAAGCAGTGCCAATCTGGTCCATAGTCGGTTCCCACGAACCAAAGATATCCGATGAAATGGCATCATCAACTGTAAACATGTCTGTGACATAATGATTACCACTGGCCTCAGCGTCGCTGTGTCTTCCCTGCCCTAGAAAGTACCTCTTCGAAGGGGATAGTTTCACCGGTTCTGACAAACTCTCGGGAACATGCAT
Source organism: Halocafeteria seosinensis (assembly GCA_001687465.1). Taxonomy (NCBI): domain Eukaryota; class Bigyra; order Bicosoecida; genus Halocafeteria; species Halocafeteria seosinensis. The sequence continues at coordinate 129,019 of LVLI01000035.1, read as the reverse complement.
ACAGCCCGGATCTGCCTCGGCCGTGAAATTCACCATGACGAGAGGTGCGCCGAGCTCCCAGAGTTGAAGCTCCCCGCGACATGATTGGACCTCAACAACTGGGAAAATGGCAGCACTAAAGTTACCACTTGTCGCACCCCCGAGGAGAGATGTGATTTCTACCCAGGCCTTTGGTTGGAAGATGTATCCTTGCCAATCGTATCCATCGATATCGGTCGGGACTAGTTCAAATTCCCCCTTCGCCCCAGGGAGAATATGGTTAATGACTGTATCGTCTTCAAAATTGTCCACTTCTTGGCGATGGAGGCAAAACGGCACCTGCTTCTTGCAGTCAACAATGGTAGAAGCTTCATGCGTAAAGTCTCCTCCAAGCTGCATGGACGGGCAAGTACCTTCTCCAGGGTTGTCATTAAGGCCACTGAGAACAATGCAAGGATACATTCCAAATGAGTTGATAGTGACATATGGTCCTTTCACATGCATTGTACTCACAGGAACATGATCTTGTCTCCATCATCCGCAAATGCCATTTCATTCAAAATTTCAATTTCATTATGTTCATAATATCTGTGTTCAATACTAGAATTGGAGAACTCGACACAGTATGCATCAACTGTCAGTAGCAAACACTTACATTGCCTCAAGATTGTCCACTCCGAATAATTGTGGACGAGTCACACCTCGCAAACTATTCCTTCTCATATTTCTGGACCAAGTAAAAATGCAATACAAGTACAAAGGCATTGAAAAAAGACAACTCCAAAAGTGGACTCGTACAGCTTTTCTAAATTCCTCAGCCCACTCAACGACCATGGGTCCAAATCCGATAACTCATTGGATCGCAAGTATCTGCAGACACGCCGTTTTGCTTTGTATGTTATCAACCTGAAAGCAAAGGCCATTTGTCTCAATGCACGTGGTGCTTACATTCCACGAACGGAGTCTAAACCACAAAATGCACCGGCATCAATTCTTGACAGTCGATTATTTGAGAGAGATCTGAGCAAGCGGAAGGACACCATCTCAGTTAGTAGAAGCAATTAAAGACAAATCATGATGCTCGTTTGTGTTTAGTACTCACAGTGTTCGCAACTGACATAGTCCCGTGAACGTGTTCTCCTCTAACTCCGTCAGATTATTCCGTTGTAAATACCTGGAATACCAATCACTTATCGTCTGCACCATCGTAGAAACGAACGGCAGCACTTACAACTTAAGCAAGTCCCCATTATCCTCGTGTACCCACGTATTTGGAGCTATAGAGTCAATGTTTTTGAGCGAAAGATTTCTGTCAAATGCACAGTAGAGGGGAAATGTGGAGCAACGACAGTGACGCAGACATAAGAATGAGTACTTACAATACAGTCCCCTTGCAACGACAGTTAGATAACACTCTATGAGGGTCCAAAAATGCATCGTAAGTGGTGTGAAAATCACAACACAATCCAGGGCCATAACAAAACTCTAATTGTCGGCAGGACCGTAGGGCCGGCCTCTCCGAAAAGTACGTCCGTTGTAAAACATGAAGCGGAGAAATCTTCGGGCAACCAAACATTCCGGGATTGTCATCCATCGTCTGAGGGCAGTCGTTCTGACCAAAGTGCCTGGAAGCATGACACCCGAAGTCAACTCAGACGATCCTCGTGAATATTGACGGCTTAGAGTGAGTACTTACAGATATGCTAGGTGGCTTTGATCCCTGAACACGTCTTCGGGGAGTGCTTGAATGTCATTCTGATCTAATTTTCTGTATTCAGTGATTGGGAATTCATACAACGGCGTACGATTTGAGTTTCTTTCCAGGACAGCTTACATCCCGTTTAGCTTTTCTAAAGGAGAAAAGAGATCTTCATACAAGCTTTCCAAATTATTATCATTCAACAATCTGAGAACGGTTGCGCTCAGACATTCAAAGGACGCACTTCGTGTTTACGACACTGGCGGTACTTACAACACCCGAAGCTGAGGAGTATTTAAGAATGACCGGCGATTAATATCCTCGAGCTTGTTGTGACTCAAGACTCTGCAAGGACCAAGCAAATGAACACTGACATCTTTGCACGAGTACGCGAACCTGCCATTACTTACAATGTCACTAAATTCGAAAGTCCTGCAAAGCTCCCTTCCTCTATGTATATCAGGTCGTTTCGAGCCAAAGATCTGCGCGTGTCCAATCGACCTTATCGTTTGCCATACAGTTTCATCCACGTCACCAAGGCAACCTACAGGGTTCGGAGGGAAGAGAGACCCTGAAACACGCAGTTTTGAAGGCGCTCGACTTCGTTTGATCCAAGGTTTCTGGATCACTCATAGAAAACCCCTGCAAAATGCGTCGACAGAGGAAGACCTCAATACCACCACTTACAGACTCTTGACATCTCGGTTGTTGTATGGAGCAGCAAAAGCACCATCCTGGATCTCCCGAATTCCCAACGAGCTAAGATCTCTGCAGAGGACACGCATATCCAACAAGTGGAGGGGTGTGCTTCACCGTGCCTATTTTGTTACACTGGTCAACGTACAGGCATTCTACACCAGGACAGTCACAATACAGCAGCACATCATCATAAAATACGCAGCAGCCGATCTCGGCTCTTGGGCTGGCACTTGGGGAGACGGTAGGGGAAGACGTTGGCGTAGTCGATGGACTCGCTGAGGGTGAAGGAGTTGGTGCTCGAAAATCCGCATAACAAAAAGGGACATCTAGATCGCTAATTTGGTCGTTCGAAATAGTTTGAGTCTCATGCTCCACGTTATCAAATCCTGCCGGAGGATTACTGTCAAACGCCGGATCACATTGATCAACTCCTGGATTTCCTCCGAGATTTCTGCGTGTAAGAGCGAAGGGTCAGAATCGGTTTACGACCACGCCCGACGAATGACGAAAGAAACCTCCCACTGACATTTCAGCGACGTTTTCTATCTTATTGAAACTGCCTCTCCACAAAAACTCAATCTCGTTACTATGAAACTCTCTGCACAGCATTTACGTACGCCGTCCCCGTTTCCGATATGGTACAGTATCTTACAGGAATGTGATGTGAACTCTTGCAAGCGAGGACTTACAGGGTCAAGAACTTGTCATTCTCCCCAATTTCAAAGAAGTGAGGGTCTAGCTCTCCAATTTTGTTGTTATCGAAACGACTGTAGTACGTATAACAAAAGCGTAGATTCTCCGAAAACCCTGTGTTGGAGACTCTACAAACATGCATAGAACTTACATATAGGTCAATGCATTCACAACATTCCTTTTCAGGAATTCAGCAGGTACCGAGGTTAGCTCATTAAACTCCATTTCAAATCTCGCTAGCTTCGGAGTCATGTCTAACACGTCGACATCAATACTTGAAATTTGATTCCGGTTGACAAAGCTGTGGAACCACCCATATCCCAACTTATTTAAAGCAAATCAAGCATGATGCACGCCAAACGTATGTGCCTTACAGACGAACAAGGTTGCCTAGTCCCTCAAGCATCTCCTTTCTTAACTCTGTCAAAGAGTTATCGTTCAATTGCCTGTAGTTACGACATCATCCAAACATGGCCATAAATCCATATATTGTCCTGCAGACTCACAGCTGTGTTAGGTCCAAGTTGCTGGGGTGCGAGAACGCCCCATCAGTGATTGAAGTGATGCCCAGATTATTGAGCTTCCTGCAATGCATCTTTGCTTAGTACACTAATAGCATGAGCAACTATCATACATATATCCTTACAATACACCAGGTTCACAATCTTCGCAGCTAACAAGTGTACCGCCTGAAATTTGGCAGCAGTCGGAGGCTTCCGCGCTAGTTGTGGCCAGGAGCAGCAGCGTCACGTTGACTAGCCCACACAGGAAGAGCGAGTGGGAGCCCTTCATGGTTATTACTCTCTGCGGTCAACAGAAGATACCAAAATGCGTTTATGAGGGAAACCAGCTCCATAGTACAGAAAGAAGGCTCTAGTGTCGTACATAGAGGAGGAAAAAGGGACAGCGCCCAGCACAGAAGGGACACAAAAGACAAGGCACAATCTCCCGGACACACACCTTCTTTCCTTGGTTTCACTCCAATAACAAAAATGTGTGTACAGGGTTTTGCTTTGAGATGGAATGTGTATCTGCTTATCAACACTTTGTAAATGTATTAGTGTGCTACGCTGGCAGTTTCTCCCCACTGCCAGAGTCACTGGTAGAGTGACAGTTTTTCTTCTCTGTCGAAACGTTTCCGACCCTCCGGGCCGGCTCCCGCCCTGGGCTGGAGTCCCCCTCACTTCAATCCGGGAATTACCACCACTATCGTCTACTTAACGCGAACACTCTGAGAGTGTGTCACTCCCATACGCAACGTGCCTTGTGCAATACAGAGACAGGTAATACTGCGGGACTCAAAAACGATGCAGTCAGTAAGCACGCATACCTCACGAGCACTTCATTCCCCACGTAAAGGAAATGAAGCCATGGATTCCTACCAGGTAGGATTCAACGGGGTGTCTTTGCAATGAGAAGTTTCCGCCAATTAACGAAGATGATTACATATCGGTACGACAGCAAGTATATGAAACATAAAAAGGATTTGAGCTGCTCAGGATTCCCAACCGCAAGAGTGATGGGCTGAGCGATCTGCGCTGTTCTGTTGCATTGAAGAGTGTGCGGCGAAGCAAAGCCTTACCTATTCGGAAGAGGATGTTCGTCACTATACTATGACATGCAGTACACGGATCTCCTTCTTACGAAATGTGATTTTCGACGTATGTGGCCAGGACTGCAAGGTGCAGGAGAGATCCGTGGTATCTTTGATGAAGCAGAGCATTATACCAGTTGAGTTGCAATACTGGCACGATATCCATGACGGCGTAGTTATATTAGCCCATATTCAATGTACAGTACACGAAGTCTCCTACGGGAACGTAGTGACTCCTCGCCTGTGATTTTGTACAGCGGCTGTTTGTAGCACAGTTAGTTACTGTGTCCAGTACACCCTAACATATGACACGCGCTACTCACTTGATGTGTCACTCTGCTACCCAAATAATAATCATTCGGAAGTGCTCTTCTGCGGTACATGACCCTGCTACTCTCCTACGGGGAAGTTGGCCTCGTTGCCGCACATTCCATACAATTGCCCAGCTAAAGCTAGACAACGAGTTAAGGATGCCATTTAAAGTAAGACTCTATTACAAGAAAAATTACAGACTTTTCGATACAGATACTGTTGTATTCATATGCATGTGTACTTGTCGACATTCATAAAGAATCGAGTTCTCCAACTACTGTCGATGTAACTCAAGGTGTGCAGAATCTGGTTCTGCGTATTCCAGGCATGGCTTGAACCTTAGGACGCAACAATGCAGACTACCGATTGTGCTGTAGTACGCTTCTCTTCCGCTTCCCAAGGGCGATCCAGTCCTCCACTCGCTTTATCCAGTCTTGCTCCTGATCAAGGACGGAGTTAGCGGCATCATCGAGGATTCTCGACTCCACCATTGGCTGATCTGCCTCCTTCTTGGCGATACTCAGCTCCAAAGCATGAAACATTTCCTCCTCTTTCTGGGCGATGATAGTTTGCAATTTAACCTGCAATGCTTCGCGTTCTACTTCAAGCTCTTCAATACGACGCTGGATTTCCGATTGATCTCCGCTCGCCTCAGTGCGCTTCTTTTCTAGCGATGAGATTTCGGCATCTATTTCTGCTTTCTCTGAGTCTATTATTTTTCTAGCTTTCGTCTCTGCATTGTCGGCCACTTTCTCCTTTTCTTTCTTCCGTTCGTTAACAAAGCTGGACAGCTGCCGTCTTGATGCGCCAACTCTTTGCACCTCTGCTTCTTCCATCACCTCTTGGTGCTTTCGAATGAGTGATTGGCCTTCATGTACAAGCGACCCACCAGCTTGGCGGAATTCAGCAGTAAACAAATGGTCATCTTCTTCCCTGAAGTGCTTGCGTTCCTCCTCCAGGGCTGTAAGAGCTTCTACTATGTTATTCTCCCTCTTTTGGCGCATATTGTCTCTACACTGTATATACCATCTTCGCAATATGGCTTTCGAAGCTTCCGACATGCTGACGCGACTGAACTCCGGTGTTGCAGATATATGTTGAGACCTTTCTGTGCTTCGCTTCTCGATTTCTTTCCGCTGAGCATGAACTTGCCTGGCCTTCCGTAACATCTCGGCGTATCTTGCCATCTCACTTTCAGCATGAGCTCGAGGAAATTCACCACCGATCCGCGTACGCGCCGCTATCAGCCATTTCATCATCATCCTACCAACTGGGCCATCGGTTGGAATATGAATAGGATCGAAAAATTGCTCAGTGACCGCTTCTCGATCCTTCGATCTCATTGCCTCCACACCATATGCTTTTTCTCTACGGAGGGCTTCTTCTTGGCGTAGTTCTTCGCTGATGCAGAAGTTACATTTCATAGTACACGTCCCACGCTCGGCCAAAAACGCTCTCCAGTGGTCATCGGTAAGTTCTTCCTCAACATGGTTGAACAAGTTTTCAAAAGCCGCTTTCATCTCTTCTGTTGGATGGTCTAGATCTCGGCCGTTGTATTTCAGCTTGGGTGAAATGTTTACCCCTGGCCCCTCCATTCTGCCGCAGTTATCACAGATGCTTTTCTTCGCCTCCCATAGAACTTCATTGAATAATATAGAATAATTAATATTTCTTCTAGCCCGTTTCAGCCATCGTCTAGCAATAGTCTTGGAAGAGTCTGATAGTGGGGCCATATTTCGAATTTTTTCCGCAAGGAATCGTGCCGCGTCGCCTTTGATCCTGCCCTTTTCCTCGTCTTCAGAATCCGAATACTGCCCCACCGCCTCTGGATCATCCATCATGTCAAGGACTTTTTGATAAACATGACGGACGTAGTCAATGTGCGTTTTCTTTTTTTCTGTCAGGCTCTCCAATACCCTAGGAGTCAACAGCTCTGTCAAGTGCTGAATCAACCAAGGTCTATTACGATCTAGGAACTTATATCGAAACCGGGCACTATTCATTGCAATCATATCCATGCGTTCTTGCTCCACACTCTCTCCTACGCTGTCACCAATTGCCAAGCGAAGGGCTTCATCCTCGTTGAACGTAATATCACTGGCAAGCCGTTGCCATAGACCAAAAAAGTTAGCAACTTTCCAAGCTAATTTCTTCGTGACTACTGCGAGCAATACACATGCGACGAGAATCACGCTGAATATTACATCCCCAAACATCTGATAACCCTTTCTTAAATGTATAGTCCAACCGATGACGAGCAATAGAATACCCCATGCAAAGAGGCTGGAAATGAAAAAGAATTGACTCGAGAAGCACATCGAATCAAGCGTTTGCATTTTAGGTGACAAGCTATAGTCCTTCCTTTTCGACCTAAGAATCCATCTTCTGTTACGCACAAGGAAACGATACCTCTGAAATGTTATGTACTCGTGCAGTTTCCAACCGTGGGCAAGCTCCATAGAATTCAGGATAAAGACGTCGGCTGCAAGCTGAGCTGGGATGCTGATTAATGCAAATATAGTATAATAGATAAGGTCACTCTCTCGTATACCGAAATTAAATGGAACCTCGGTCAGCCTTTGGGAATGAAGCTGGTTTCCGTCCATCAGGAAAAGCAAAAGTTGCAAGATCGGAAACATTAAGAGAGAAAGTACTTCAATCGTTGATACGAAGTACGAGTCAAGCATCGGTTCGATGCCCTCCGTCTCCATAACAACCATTGATTCCAACAATTCAATTTCCTTCTTTTCTGCGCGACGCTTTTCGCGACTTCTCTTCTTGTCTCGTCGGCAGCGTTGACGAATGCCTATCTTGTAAATTGGCCATCTAGCATAGAGCTGTTTGATAAAGGGATTGAAATACAGTCGCTGAAAAATACTAGATAAAACTTGGACGAAAAATGCCATCACAAACGATGTCAAATTCAACGCCCCGAGGGTTATCAAAATTTGAATCATTACAAACGCGGCTAGTAGCGGTGCCACGAGAAGTGCTTCATCTACGATCCTCAACATGAAGATCTCGACAAATACCTGTCCAACCTTTAGAGCAATCAAACAGAATACCTGGTTTTCTGCAAAAAGAGTAGAGTAAGAAAACTCCAGCAATGCTATTATCATGACAACTTCCAGCAGCACGACGAAGACAAGGTGTGCCCGTTTCCACGAAAATGGCTGAAACGTAGATTTCACGGCTACAAGTTCTGGATCATCTTCTTCCTTGTCCGAGTGCACACTCTCTAGTTCCTCGTTTTCTACCCTGAGCACTTCTTCTTCAGCAATGTTGTCATGGATGTACGTCATGGCCGGTTGCTTGGGGATTAAAACTGCTGTGCAACCAGCGACCAAAAACAAACCAATCAGAATAAACGCATCGCCGATTCTTCCCATTGCATACAATTTGATGCGCTGGACGGTCAACTGCGCCGTGTCTAGCCAGTCCCCTGCTATTCCTTCGAAATTGTGGCTGGCAGGATAAAAGACAGGATCGTCGCTTCCCCACCCCAGAAACCACAGGACGATGAATACGGTCAATAAGAATACGGGAATCGTCGAGAGCGCAACACCAAAAATGGGGGCTGGGCTTATGGTGTTCCACATCTTAAGAAGCTTCAATTTGGGTGGATATTTCAACTTCGTCATTAGGCGATGGATGACGTAAATTGTCATAGCGAGAACCACTGTCAGAAACCCAATGGCAAAGAAGAACATCAGATAAACTGGCCATTCGAATTCAAACAGATTAAGCAGTGCTAACCAATCAAGTCCGACAAATTTGAACTCAACAGTATAATTAAAATTGTTGCTTTCGCACGGAAGAATAGGAGGTGTGAAAGTCTCAAACCTGCGAATGTCCTCTGGAATGCTCACCGTAGTGCAATAATCAGTGTACTCTACACTGCCTGCGACGATACGTTTTAAGCCTTTTTCAACCTGGAAGAAGCCAATCTCCAGCTCAATTGTCCGAGGAATGACGTCTTCTATGAACGGAGTCAATACATCGATAGGAATTACCTCATCCGAGAATGCAATTCGCTCGAGCTCTCTATTTCTTCCCCAATTCGATTCATCGGCTTCACCCTCAAAGACAGTGGCTGAAACCGGTTCTTTGGTCATGTAAAATAATGTACTGCCCTCAGGCAGTTCAAACCAGCGACGTTGAGTTGGAGGGACCATGATACTCTCCTCGTAGACGCAGTACAAAGGAACACCAGGAGCCCCTTTACCATTATTATCGAAAAGCTTTCCGTCAATTCTGCGCGGTTCAAAGGCGAGTTCTTCGCATTTGTCTGCGACAGGATTGAACTGAAAGTTCCACCACCATTGATTGACTGGAACAGTGTTCTCGTACTCGACCCTTAAGCAATCTGGGTGAAACTCAAACGCTTGTGCGATAGTCATGTGACTGCCAAAGCCTTCACAATTGGAAAAAAAAGGAAGATACGGAAGAGAAATAAATTCAAAAGGATCATCATCAATCGTGCTCCACCAGTTGGAGGGAAACTCTGCTTCGGAGAGGGGGGTCCTCACGATGTCTGGCCATTCTCGTGTCTCTTCACGGATTTCCCGGGGAACATACTCCTCGGTTTCTCTTAACCGTCTGGATCCCTTCACGCTTCTCAGGTGTCTGCGCCCTCTGAATTCGAAGTCTATATCATCTTCCTCTTCTTCCTCCAGATCGGCATCTGCCTCGATCATGCCAAAACGGAACTTGCGCTGCGACATCTGAAACGACTTAGATAGATAATCAGGATCGCCGATTCGCGGGTCTGCGACATAATCAAGCAGTATATCATTGGCCATTATCCGTTCTGTCCGGCTAGAGCTTCCCGCAGGGCGTCTAAAGGCTGTTGGTAAGTTTAGTGGCAGCTGCAGCTCCTCAAAATCCTCAGACCGCAGAACAGCTAGGAACCCAGCACCTCTGTCTCCACGTGGTATTGTACCATTCCAGTTACTACGATGCGGCACAGTTACATGGGAAACAGCCACTCCTTTCATTCCTTCGTTAAAGCTCTCATAGTGAAGTCCGTGAAGAAGTTCTACCACAACGAACAGATCCACCGTCCTAAGCCCCGTGATCTGAAATTGTATAAACCGATGTTTGTTGTCACTAAAAGGTGGCTGTTCTTGTTGGATATCAAACCACCTCGGCATCTTCTCCGCGGAACACTTGCAACATTCCTCGCACAGGAATCCAAACGACTGCTGATCCTTCAAGGACGGCCAAACACATGTTGGCGGGACAGCTGTGTGTACACAGCGGTACCTGGGAGGGCAAGGCGTACAACCTGAATACACACTGATATCATAATGTGACTCGTATGTAAAGTTCAATGGTAATCCAGTGAAGTTAACAGTAATCGCTATGGTCTGCATAGGATGAATCCGGAACCTTGCTATGCCTCCCAAATCATCAAATAGATTAGTAAGTATTATAGAAGAGTTATCGAACACTAATTGCTCTTCATCGTGAGGAATGGGAACCATACGCTGAAGAACTTCATCCCCTTGGCGCTGGCACTCAAAGATGGAAGTTGAACCGGCGTCAGAAGCAGTAGCGTTCGGACACCTCAAGCTCGACTCACACCGACACATGTCCAGCCTCTTGATCTGTGCGGATATCGGATCCATCGTTATCAGTTCAATGGTCCTATTTCCTAAGAATACGGCGTCATCGTCATCCAGATCCGGTCTACGCAAAAGCCGTTCTGTATCAGTAACGTCAATGCCCCACTTCATGTCGTACACAAATGGGTCTATGCGAGCGTGAGCATTGCCAAGCAGTTTCTCGGCGGTTGTCCTGTCAATTTCTTCTATCCATTTTTCTTCAGTCCATACTTTTGCTTCTGCCCAACTACAGAAGACGGGGCATGCCATGTTCTTGATACTCTCGAACCCTGCGCGGCCACTGCATTCCACGAGACCCACACTTTCACAGTTTCTCCAATAGCGCTTAGCAAGGGATGGCGGGGGTAACTGCACACCAAACTGCAGTCCGGTCTCCGGTAAAAAATCTTCGATTGGAGCCGGATCGTCGTCCCTAACATTCTGCCAGAGCTCCGAGAGACTAGGGTTCTGACGAAGAAACTCATCCTTCACAGTTAACCCTCTCGCTGGGCCGCCACTGACAACGACGAAAGTACACTGTGACAAATCCAACGGCTGGAAACTGCACATCCACATTCGCCAGATTTCGTGTACTAAAGCAATCTGTGCAACACAATTGCACTCTTCTCGAGCAATTGCAGCGGCAATGGTTCGCCACTTATGGTCACGGGCGCAAATTAGATTATTTTCGACCGCCAAATTGATGTGGAACGGCTTACCATTGTGATAGATTCGTAATTCTTCCTGTTTCCGTAGCTCATCATTTATGCCATTAAAGCATGCTTGATCATGTGCAGAAATGTCACGCTTCTGGGATTCTTCTGGTAAGCGCTTTCTGTCGATCACCGGTTCGAAGGGATCGAGCAAACTTGCGTTGATCTCCCGGAAAAACCCATCGCTCGCCATAAACCCAACTAAGGGGTCAAAACTCCCGGTATGACAGAAGTATCCAGCCGGACATTGGTTGTTTTCCTGGCGGCTAACAGCTGTACCCTCGAGGCAATAAAACCCCTCACGACAAAGCTGCTGATATTGCGAGGCTGGGTTCAGTAAGGTTTTGTCTGGTGTGGTGCCAAAATCGCAGACGTATCCACCGGGGCAAACTATGTCATTTGCGTTCGATGCCGTTGTGCCCTCATCACAAACAAAACCTTCTTCACATGGCTCGGCATCACTGAGACCTTCCTCTTGGCATATTTGATCCACTTCGCAGTTACCAGGGTGCCAGATATTTTCATTGTTTTGCTTATCTCTCAAAAAGAAACCACTCGAGCAATTATTGGTGGGGTCGAACACTGGAAATGTCGGTAATTCGATGAATCCAGAGCCAAAGTTGAAAAATCCTTTGTATGTTTCCTGGCCATATCCCTGGTAGATTCGCCCTCGCTGAATTTCGAACAATGGTCCATGGTATGTCTTAAATCGCTGATATACAATGGAACCCGCAGGGTTGGAGTTCTGGTAACATTTCGCGTTTTCTCTGGAAGAGTCTTCGACTAAGGTTGCCCCTCTACCCAAGCTATCAATTGGACCCTCTAACACACCAAACGCGAAGGAAGGGCCTTTTGCTCTGCAATCAAACTCGTTTACCTGTTCCTCTGGAGGCAGAGGATCCCATGGAGAAGGGAGGTCCGTAGTGGAACACGGTCTTGTAGTACCATCTTTCGGGCAGACTACTCCAGGAGGACAAAGAGTACATTGTGAAGCATCACGCAGTTCCCAGTTTTTACTCCAAGTTCCTTGCGGACAACCCGAACATATAATTCCATCGGCCTCTTGAATACTGCGAAACCGTCCGGGTCCGCAAACTTGAACTTGGCTTACTCCATCCGCGTCACACGAGGTCCCAGGTGGGCAGGGGAAGCAGGCAGAGTTCTGAATTGTGGGAGCGTAGTAGCCTGGTGGGCATTGGGCAGCTACCTCAAGCCCCGGAATCTCAGTAGAAGTACCTTCTTCTGTTGGGATAGGTACTGCAGTACCTACAGGGCAGTAGAAGCCCAAAGGACACAGACCGGTGCCCACGGGGGTGGAACTAGCTGCCTCACAGTAGAACCCACCTGTACACGGTTGCGCAAACAGGGGATCATTTTCCACTACCTTGTTGCTTCCGGTGCCAGCCAAGCAGAACGTGCCAGGAGAGCAGGCATACGGTCTCAAGGTGGTATCATTACGGAATGGGTCGGAAGTGATCGTTCCAGTGGGACAGTAAAACCCAGCCGGGCATAAAGTGTTCGGAGAATCTAAGCCTTCCGAAGAGCAAACAAATCCGGCCGGGCACAACGCTGGCCCAATTCGGCCATAACCAGGGCATATACTTCCCGCTGGACAGTGCAAGCATTCTTTCTGACCCACCATACCATTATAGTAGCCGGGGAGGCACGGGCGAGGGGCCACGTTGCCTTCACCAGGGCAAAATGTACCAGCAGGACAAGGGAATCTAACTCCTTCTATTGAGTAAAATCCAGGTCTAGTAACTGAACTTCCGTATGGTGAGCTAGCTCCTTCGGGGCAAAACATTGATTCAAAACACGGCTGAGGTGTGGTAAAGTTACCTGGGTTACCTAGGGGAACAGCTGTGCCAGGATGGCAGAAATATCCTGCAGGACAGGGTATTGGTCTCCGAAGGTTAAACGCTTGCGAAGCATAGCTGAAGACGCTATCCGAAACAGACACACTACTAGCATCTCTCAGTCGAAGACAAGAATCGTCTTCACAGTATTTCCCTCGTGTAGGACTGAAATATGAGTCAGGATCTAGCGGAAGTAGGTGCTGCTCCATCCAGAAACGAGATGGGTGATTGCTAAATTGAAACCCGAAATCACGCGTGGAATTATCCCAGCATGCATGTTTGCGGGCACCCAGCACTCGTTGTGAGTCCCGAGATTCCCAGCCTCTCCGCTGAGTTGTCGTCATCTCTGCATGGTTCACAGTCGAAGTTAAAATAGACGATGGCGGGAGAGATCCGCATGTTGTCGACGTAGTTGCGGTACCCTCGAGACAAAAATGGCCTTCAGGACATGGTTGCTCTGCGCGCTCCATTCCGGTACTGTCGCAGACAAAACCGGCCGGGCAGATTCGCGGTACTTGCATCGCAGGTTCTGGGCAAAAGTACCCGACAGGACAACGATGACACTCAAAGCTCCCCGCTAAAGGCTGATAGGTGCCTCGGGGACACACAGTAAAGTTGCTGTTATCCTCTCCTGGGCAGAACGCTCCGGGAGGACAGGGGTTCATACTCGGCGAATTATCCACGGGACAATAGTAACCACTGGGGCACGCCTCTCGATAGGAGTAAGTGAATTTATTGGCCGAATAGTCCTGGAAATTGTTGGTGATCTCAACAAAAACCGTCCCAGGAACAGTCGGAATTGAAGCACGTACTTGGTGTCCGAATTCCCAGCCCTCCTGAAACGTGGTGTCGTGACGGTGCACTCCAGTGGAAGACTGTCTCGTGGCTATTGAGGGTGTGAAACATAGAGCCAGCGACGGACTAATAAACACTGCAGACACTTGTACTGTCCCAATTCGGCAAGCCAAAAACGTCGAATTGATGAAATTCTTCCCTGTAACGAACAATGGCGTCCGTTGGTTCGCTCCACCATTTTGAGGATGGACGCCTTCCACCTCAGTGTCTAGGTACTGCAGATATTTTCTTCCTGATTGAGTCCATTCCTGTAAATTATTCGAAATCTCCAAACTAGCTAGTCTCGTGAAGTAGAAGGGGAAGGAATGCGCTAGCGGAAAAAGTAGCGGTGAAATCGCCTCAGCAGAACTACGAACGAGGTTCGCTGGAGGAATTTTAACATGCTCATGCCAATGGAGACTCTGCCAAGTCAATCCATCCGACTCTGAAAGAGGAGGCGAAGGACATAGCACCTGCTCAGGCGTTACGAATATAGCCGGAGTCACTTTGTCGCTGAACTTGCAGGACAGCAGCGAATTGTTGACAAAGTTTGTGCCAAGTACAACCACATTCGAGCCTGCTTGAAACGCTGGACCCATTAAAGGGAATGAGTATAACAACGATGGCTCTTCGTACACGAAAAATGGCACTGATGATTTTGTAAAGTCGGCGCCGTTATTCGCAACTTCGAGGGTCCACAGCCCGGGGGCGATAGGAGGAGCCAGACACATTATTGTTGTAGAATCGATCCACGCCCCAGTGGTTGTCTTTCCTCCAAGTCTGCAGCGTGTTCTACCGCTTGGAATAAAGCCTTCTCCATGCACAAGGATCTCTGTGAACCCGTTGGCGGGCCCTAAGGCGGGGGCGAATTCAGCAATCACGATGAGAGCATCATAGGTGAACCGGACCGAGCTCGCGCCAAAGGGAGACGACGAGAAATTAGCCGGCATAGCAGGACCATTTACCGAAACCTGCAACACGAAACTACCCGCACTCTTTGCTGCTGGAGATACACACATAATGTGACTACTGTTGATAAACTTCGTTGCTGGGACTGCACTGTCTCCATCTCCAGTGCTCTCACCAAATTTACAAAACAAACCTGCCGTGTCTTGAAAGTTACGGCCAATCACTGTGATAACCGTGCCACCAGACTTTGGGCCATGGTGAGGAATCAATTCTAGTACTTCAACGACGGGATCCAAAGCAAACTCTATAGTGGAGGATGCAATGTCAATACCATTGGAAGAAAATCCAACGGCCAACGTAGGTGGGTCCGAAACTACCTGAATATTACTTCTTATAGAAAACAAGTCGTATCTTGAGGCCCCATCATCTTCGACTGCCGGTTCTTCGAAGCCACGAAAAAGGAATTTCCACTCTAACGTTGACGGACTACTCCTAGTAATGGTAGTCGTACTGCTAAATTCCGGAAACGAGTAGAAACAGCCTCTAGACAACCAATAATTTTGCAATTGCTGCATCTCTTCCGTTACTTTTGAGGTACTCATTCCAGCGAGAATCAGGGGAGAGCTCACATGGGGTGGACAATGATGGCTGCAAGCGCTAACGCTCCGTTGACACGCCGACATCAAAGTTAGACGGTAACCTATATTCACGGCAACCGGAGGGCCTAAATTGAACTGAGACACCGTTACTCTTGGGGGGATATTTCTCATATCTTCCACTAAAGCGGGATGCAGACTGAGCTCGACAGTTAGCAAAACAAACCCTTCAGTGAACGATGGAATTACGCAAGAAGCTCTTTCATCATCACTAACAGTAGCGGCGGCGAGCACAGGCACATCATCCCGAGCGTAGAACGCACATTTAGGAAATCCAAGATCACGGATGTTACTCCCAGTTATAAGAACTGAAGTACCTCCATATACCGGGCCTGAAGCCGGAACTATTTCTTGTATTACAGGAGGCTGGTAATATTCAAACATACGTTCACTGGCCCAGAAGTCAATAAAATTCGTAGAAATACCCACTGAGACATTCGCCGCAGCTTCTACAGCAGGAGAGAGCACAAGAAGCTCATTGATGAAATAAATCCGTTGCGTCGGGGTTGAGGATACGATACGAAGGTCACCGTTTTCAGGGAAGACAAATTCTGTCACCCTGTGTGCCCCAAACCATGCCGAAATAGCGGAACTCGGGATTGCAGCATGGCCAGTGGGCATATTACATGAGCTATTCCATGATACCGTCAAATTCGATATGTTACGCACACTCTCGCTAGGAACACAGGTTCCATTCACCACGAGAAGATTGAGACCCCGCAAGCGCACCGGGGTACCTCCACTCACCACCCCACTGTTGGGGTACATAGTGAATCCCATCGGGGGCGAAGAGTATACAAATTGAGGGGAATCTTCGTCCGTAGCAGGCAACCAATCTTGACCGTTGTAAGAAACCTGGACAGGAACAGCGGTGTAAGGCTCCCCCTTCGGACTGTTACAGAGGAACACGTCCTCGTTGCTCGACGACGAGTTAACAGACGCCTTAACTATTCTCCGGCCAAATTTGCAGAGCGCTTTCGAGAAATCTAACTGCAGCGATCCTGGAGAAATGTTAGAACCAAAGTTCAGCGACACGCTTATGGCAGTGTTTCCTTCCGTACTTCCAAAGAGGGGAGATAAACGAGGTGTTCCTAGAGGATTCTGGATATATGTAAATCCAATGGGAGAGAAATGGGTATTCTGGACGTTGGTAGAAATCCCAAATGGTATAATATGGCCAGAATTGGAAACCACTCGGCGAATCCTGAGGGAAGTTCCACCATTGAGCGTTTCGTTTACAATACGGGGTAACGGATGTCTGTTCCTCCCTGTAAATGAAATGTTCCAATGGCACAGTGAAGCTTTAGGCGAGCAATTAGGAGTTTCCGTAACGTCAACAAACGGTTCCTCAAACAAGTTGCGGATTCCTTCAACCAACACACTTGCAGACGGCCGCAGCGTGCTCACAAATACAGAAGAATTTGAAGCAGGGTTTAAGAGGGAAAAGGAGCCCGAAGCTTCCTCCCAGGTGCCTATACTTACTTGGTCAATTGCTACCTCAGCATCAGTTCCGAACAATAACCTGTTTCCTAAGGCATCTTGCTTTGATACGTTCAACGGTGCTATCTTTCCAAATTCTGGTGGATAACCTATCTCCCACAATATGTGATGCTCGCTTGGACGCACTGCGACATCTATGTCAAATCGGTCTCGGGCATTTGAACCACAAGAAGAAAAGAAGGTCCTAAAAATAGCAAACAATTCAGCAGGCTGAGCCCCAAGTGGCACTGTCTCCGAGCACTCTTGGCTGCCGAAGGATAATTTTACTGATCCGGATAAAGGTACTGTTTCGCGTGAATGCAATTTTAAGGATGCACTCATTGGCCCTTTTTCAAGAGATATTGAAGTAGTATTTCTAGTGGCACGAACATTAGTAAACGTTACCCTCCAGTCAAGTTCTTCTCTATCGACCTTTGTTTGAGAAACTTCAATTCTCCCAGCGCCTGGAAATGATTGCATGAGTAACTTCTCCCATTCGCGACTCGAAGACGAGATGGGCAGTGGTAGACTCGAGGACTCATTCATTCGGAGAGTCACACTCCCTTGGATTATTTCAGAGCCATTCTTTACCATAGTCACCGAGTGATCCTGCACAAATGAGGAATTCGAGACAAAAAGGTCAAGCAGTGGGAACGGACCAGCGTTCAATGCAACTACTTCAAATGTAGTCAACGTAGAGTTGGACACTTCCCGGACGTCTTTAGTAACGGAGACTGGTCCAGTGCAGCCGAGAGAATCAATAGCAGACTTCACATTCTCCGGGGAAGCTGAAGCAGGAAGTAGGAAACCTGGTAAAATCGAAACTCCAAAGCAACCGACGTTCCACAGACAGCTCGATAAGTCTTGCTTTCGTGAGTTGGTCTGTATCTGTATTACTTGCATACCACGTTCATTTGGAGAAGGCCGAACTGCCACTGTAAACTCCAGAGGTGCCGGAATCGGCTGCTTTATGGTGATGACATGTC
This sequence comes from Halocafeteria seosinensis, assembly GCA_001687465.1. Lineage (NCBI taxonomy): Eukaryota > Bigyra > Bicosoecida > Halocafeteria > Halocafeteria seosinensis. Next base: position 111,004 of record LVLI01000035.1, on the reverse strand, counting down.
TTTCACCAGGTACACCAGCGAGGGAACCCGACTTTCGGGTAACGAGACTAGCATTACAAACGGTGTCGTTCACGAAATTAAGGGAGACAAGACTGTGAGCTCCGGCAAACACAGTCCAATCGAGGCGATACTTAAGTACTAGAAGTCGTCTTACGTCAACTGATACATGTGCCCTTCTCTCGACTGATTGAAAGGAAACGCGTATCGAACCGTTGTCGATTGTAGGTAAGGTTCGTAGTAGATTTTTCAGAACAGTAACACCATGGCTTGCATTATCGAATCGGTTGATGCTAGCGATTTCGCTCACATGCCCAAACCGCTGTATGCGAAAAAAAGGGCAGTCCATTGGATAAAAGGCACTGATAAGCAACTCTTGCGAGGCATAACTAGGCTGAGGTTGAATGAGCTGTAGTTGCTGGACCTCTCGTGACAGCAAGTTCTCTGGAAGCGAGGGACTTCGGCATTGGACTGGTCCAGCCACGTTTCTTACGATAGCGGGAGAAGTGGTGTTTCCAAAATGGCAGAATCTCCAATTTGCCAGAGACGAATCGCTTCCCCTTACAGTGACGAGTGTGTTGCCAGGAGCTGGGCCAAAAGATGGCGTTATACCCAAGACGTTCAACGGTGGATATTGCAAAAATTGTTGAGCACTAGAGAATGTTCGTCCGTCATTACTGAAGGATATCAACCATCTGAGACCAGTTGCCAGCATTTCTAAATCTACGAGCCCGCGATTTTGCTGCATCGTACAGGCAATAGTGTTGTGGTTCATAAATTTTGCCCTGCCTGTTTGTACCACGACGGTTTTCCTGGATACGAGCTCAAACCGGCATAGAAGCGTCGAGGTATTCATCACACCACGACCCTCCAATATTAATAATGTCTCTTGGTCAACAGGGCCTTCGTTTGGTTCAATAGTTAATATCGCCAACGGTGCATGGACAGCGAGTCTTGCGGGGGGTGAGCGATCTGCAGACGACGCTGCCAGCAGAGACCCAATATAAAAGACGATATCGACAGACACTTCGCCTTGTGATTCTGCTAGCGCTGGTGTTATGCATTCTAGAGCTGCTCTGTCCGGAAGCAGTTTTGCTCGAACCTCCCGACCTTCGAAGCGACAATAATAGCTAGTATCTGCTTGAGTATCCGGCAACCCAGACACGTAGGCAACAATGGGCATACCCCCAATGCTTGAAACCAAAGAAGGAACCAGGTCATAGAGGACCATCGTGACATCCATAAGATACCGAATATGGTCAGTCGAGAAACTAATGCCATCGTTCGAGACTCTGACTAAACAGCAAGCTTCCGATACTTGCCGGGTGAGGATGCTGCTCAGCCCGCCAAACAAGGATACCGCACTCACCCTGAGATTCGTCCGTTCCCGTGGGTTCCAGGCACGCGTCCTATGCAAAAACGTGATCTGATATGTCATACTAGTATCATTATACACATTCGCCGAAACACGCACTCCCCCAATTCCTTTTACTTTCCCCAATACGTGTTCCACATCCTCAGGTTGAGAGTTCACGGGAATTGAAACTGCAACAGACCTGGTAGCATCTGGTGCAGTCTGCTCCACTTCGAGCGAAAAATTGCCTCGAAGCGGTACTGGACGGCTCTCTAAGACCGTCACTGAAGCGCTTAAACCGACGCCCAGCAAAGAGGAATCTATGATAAAAGGCGAGACATCCATCTCCAAGTCATGCATTTTGATAAACCATGAGAAAGAATTGGAGAACAAGCTGTTTTGTCGTGACACGCTTATTTGGGAAGGGCGTAGACCGGTAACATCAAGGGCAGCTATGCGTACCTCCATCGCAGTTGCATTCCATCGCAGAGGGAAGCTCGGTCCTAAACTCGATTGCAGCTTCCAAAATCCGTCCAACGAGACCTCTTGCTGCTTTCGAGTTACTTCACTGGTGGCCTGAGTTGCACTAGTTATTATTGCAATGGAGAGAAGACTTTTACGGCCTCTTCCAAAACTGATGGGCTGACACCCATCAACCACAGAGATGTTATGGGTAAATGTTATGGAAAAGGTGAGAGCTAGGGGATCTCTTTTCCGTGAAACAGTTACAACACCCAACGTCTGGCTGAATGCAAGCTCCACGTCGGCAGCCGTGGAACTAAAATTAAAGGGACCGAGTTGAGCTCCTTCATACGAAAGGACAATCGTGTCGTTGTACGCCGGTGCTTTCGAGTCAGCACTTTTCTGTGTGAAGATATCTACACTTCCATCGCCCGTGCTAGAGCATTTAAGGTCTGATTGAGCGTGCAAGGGGGCAATTTCTCCAGCCTGCTCGAGGAAAGTGATATCCCATACGAAGCCCAAGTTTATCGTTCGGCCGGCGACAGAAACAGCGACTTTCCCCAGTGCCAAAGAATTTTCAATTTCCATCTGAATTCTAGATGCCGTAACATTCCAGGGAAGTCTTCCCGTGCTCATACTTTCATATCGCAAGCAGAAAGTACCTCCCACAATGAGGGATCCGCACGTCTGCCTAACACGTTGAACCATCGGGTGAATCCGGCGCGTTCGCACGGCAAAGTGCAAGTCCACTGGCTTAGCGCACGGTTTGTTAGGTCGGATGAAAGGTAGCGGAGGGTTGTCGATATCTAGAGGATATGACACTATAAACGCTTCACTTTCGACATCAACTCTAACGTTTTCATTCTCATGCGCGGAAGCAAGGTGTTTCCATAAATCAGCAGTCTTAAAATCCTTTCGGAGATGAAACGTGAGAACACCAACATGTAGCGTGAAGAAATCCACAATGCTACAGTGTCTGCTCAAAGAATTAAGCCGTATAATGTGGGACTCATTTTGTAACGCAATCCAGGCGATTGATACCTCTTGAACTTCCAAAGTGCGATTCGTAGCACCAACAGTGACTTCTTGTAATGCAGGCACAGCGGCAGACCCTTCTATCTGGACTTCGAAAACGTCGTCGGTTCCCGATCCCGGCATAACCGGACACACTACGTTCGATTGATCCACAAACTTAGCCTGGCTAAATCTGACCGAAGCATTAGAGAGCACGCCTGTAAACATACAAGTCAGGCTAGGAAGATTCTGGAAGCCCGAGCCTCCAACATGCACCTCTCCCCCACTGTCCCTAGCCCCTCTGTGAGGAGTCAGGCTGAAAAGTGTGGGTACCCTGACATACTCAAGCAGAACAGACTGCTCGATATCTGCAACTTGATAGGGAGAGGAAAGTATCTGGACATGTAGACGTTCCGCATCGCTCTCCGTACACAAGTTACGTCTCTTAGGAATCGTGCACTGCAAGACATCGCCTTGGCTACTGATAGCAACAACAGTAACAACACTCTCCGGATTACAGGGAGCGCACCAAATGCCGCAAAAAGTAGGAAGGGGCTCTATCCGATCTACCAATACTGACACTTCAGTCTCCAACGCGGGCGAAATCATTGGAGGTTCGACCGCCGCTATCCGTGGTTGCGGGAATACCACGGTTTCAATCATAAGTCCGAACGGACTGCTTGAAACGTTTAAAGGCGTGCGCAAGTCTCGTTCGAAAGTCAGGATCGAACGACGGAAAGAGTCAGACACATATAGTCTATATGAGCCTTCTATCAATGGTGGAACACTGCACATTCTGTGCGTGCTGTTATCCCCTTTTGCGGCGACCTCTACCGATGGAGTTCCACGTTTTAGCCAGTCTCCCCGGGTGAAGACGCAGAAGAGCTGCAATTCGGGTAACAAGTTGGAGCCAGTGACTACGACTGTAGTGAATGACCCGGCAAAGAACTGGGTCGGGGTCACGGAATGCAGACTAGGTTGTGAGGTGACTTCGAAAAGAGCAGCCTGTTCAAGTACCTGTCCATCAGTCAATGATAAAGAAACGCGAACAAACAGTCTCGGGCCAACCGCGATTTTCTTCTCCAAATTCGGTACCTCACATAGCACAGAGTTCCCGACCATTTCGGACACCTCTACAAAGTGATCCATGCCAAAGACGCAGTAAAGCGAAGGAAGAGTGCCGACATCAATATCTACACCAATTGTGATTAAATAACCCCCATCGGCTGGGCCCGACATTGGAGACACATACTTAATTTTAATCGGGGGAAAAACGATGAGGACTGTGTTGTCGCCTGACCAGTCAACCCCATTAGTAGTAACCTCAGCATTGAAAGCTACAGGCTCTGACCTGGCGACAGCAGGAATAGAACAAATACATACACTTGAGTTTATAAAAAACGCCTGCGATATGTCCTGCCGTTCTGTGCTTGTAAAACGGCACATCAATGTAATACCGGAGGAGAATGCGGTTCCAAAGACAGTGACTAACGCCCGGCCCGCAAAGAGAATCGAAGGTGCTATTTCCGAAATTTGAGGCGGGAATACGTAGGAAAAAGTGAACCGCTTGCGTTGAAGCACGATGTTCTCGGCTTCCACAGGGCTAACATCCACGTCACTGTTAGCATCTGCCACACGTAATGACGCTTTGGTGGATAACGTAACAATTGTAACCTCAAACACTGTTCCAGGAGGCACACCTGCGGGGCTCCGGCACTCTATTGTTTCCGGTGTGCGCACCATCGCCGGTGAAGACACATTATTGTCGCTTGCATGAAGCGGACTAAACAGACAAAACATACTCAGGTCCTGAAAAAGGTTTAAACCGAAAAATACAATTAAAGTACCACCATTACTAGGGCCTTTCATAGGATGCATGCTACTGATTATAGGAGAAGGCTTTACCAGAATTTCCGCTCCACTCTCTGTAAAGTTCGTACCGTCCGTGGACACCGATATCCTTGCAGCTCTAGTCCATTGCTGCAAGGGTGGTACACTACACTGTATCATATCCTCGGAGACCCAGAGTCCAGCCACAACTGAATCAAAACCGATGCCACAGAATATAGTCGGTGGAGGAGCCGCTCCAAAATTTTCCCCACGGACAGTTATCTCCGTAGCCATTCCGGCCGTTGCTTCTTGCGGGACGATTCCAAGAACCCGCATTTCTGATAAGTATACAAACAATATGTCATCTTCATAATCTACTTTGTTATTAGACACCGACACTAGAGCCACAGATTTAATGTTTCCAAGCGGATTCCGTGGCATCGAAAACTCAAGCCTATTCCGTGTTGCTACTCGCGGGGTTGTCAAGCTACCATCAGTCATATTGGAGTAAACTGATGTAACCCTGACCCTGAGAAATTCCCCGGGAACGAAACCTGTGCCAACCAACACCACTAGGCTGCCGCCCTGAGTAGATCCACTAGACGGAGAAATTGAAAAGAGTTTAATTGGCGGCAAGTATGTAAACGACAAATTTCCCTTTAACTGGTATTGAACACCCTCCCCAAAATCCTTGATGAGGAGTCCAACAGATACCGTCATTTCGCGTGGCACATTCGGAGATGGGCACCTTACTCCAGAGTCCACATCGCGCGACACCAACTCCGCTTTCACAAGTTTATCCCCAAAACTGCAGAAGATGTTCCGTTCCACAAGAGCGCCTAGACCGCTACCACTGACGGTCACAATGCTGTCACCAGTTATAGGACCAAATTGAGGGTGCAACCCAGAAAGAGCCCTGCGTGGTCTGATCCATACTGTTGATGTTGAATTGATAAATGTTTCACCGTTGTTGCTAAACGACGCCAGAAGTCTTGTTAACCGGCTCTCCGATGGCACCGCACATTCAATAGCGTTAACCGAAATATAGCGACCAGGAGACGGGCGCAAATCGCCAAACCTACACAGAAGAAGACTAGAATCGAAAAAATCTTCCCCGACCAGTCGGAGAGACGAGCTACTGTCTGTGTACGTCTCCGCAGGAATTACTCCATTAATCCGAGGTAGTCGGACAACGGTCAATCGTAGCGAACCCACACAAGTTAAAAGATGTTGCATCTTAAGTGAGAGCAATGCGCTCTTGCTCATGTCGCCACGGCTAACACTAGAAACCAGCACATGACATGTCGCAACAGAGGCGTTCACGACAGTGGCAGGGAATTCCATCGAATCAATTTGACAAACAGGATCCTTCAACGAATCAAGATTATCTCCACTGATAAAAAGATGCTGCCGAATACTTGCATAAAGCAGATTCGGAAACACTGAGTAGACGGTGACTGGAGGATCTACTATAACGGTGGCAGTGGAGCTAGTCAGTCTCCCTTGCATTCCCTGGATGGTTACATGGTACCGCCCAATCTCACCAAAATGGGGTTGTAAGCAATAGGCACTCGCTCCATCAAAAGATGCCACAGAGCTCTCAATAACACTCGAATTCTCTTTCAGGTGCGTAAAGGTACAGAACCTTTCAGTGTTCCAATTTAACCCCTCAATTTCTAGACGGACATTTCCTTTGCTTCCTTGCGGAAATCTGTCGGGAATTGCCCGGACAACGCGGGTGTGTCGCACCAAGGGAGCCATTGCGGGAAGCCTTATTATAACCTGGGAATTTATTAGTAAAGAAAGCGACAAGAACTGCATCGAGAAATCCTCCACATCTGAAAACGAGCAGTGGCCCATTTCATGGGAGTCTACTACGAAGCGCGCATAGCGAGACCGTCCCAGTACGCACGATATCGGTATGTGCCAAGGCAAGCAACTTGCGCGGATTTCAAACCTCGATGTGCGGGCATCCTCTGCCGTTGTCACTGCCCTGACTACCTTAGGCATAGGAAGTACTGCGACGCCTATGTTGGAAACTAATGTTGCACTGTGGTTAGTTCCATCCAGATGGACGTTGATATTCCATTTACTCGTCCTTGGTAGGCATGTGCCTGGTTTGTCGTTTCCTAAAAGAAAGTCGGGTATATCAAAAATCGCCGTGCTGTTCCATATTTCTGTTGCAAAAACATGGTTTCCAGTTGCATTTCGCTTATCTACTCGTTCGAGGGAGTATCGAAATACGGAAGAATTCAAAGTATTGCTCAAAGAGAGGAGAAGCTGTTGCGTGTGGTTAGCCAACAAAAGGTCGGGAGAGCACACATCAATGCTTACCCTGGGATGGTAGGTTGCTTCCCCGACAGATACAATTCCCTGTGTGTTAACTAACTTGATGTCGACGTACTCTCCTGAGCGCAAGTAAGCAACGCTAATCCTCCCTGAACACTTAACAAGCGTATCAGAAATATGGGCTTTGAAATAGCTCACAACAGAGCCATCTCTTCTGCATACCACGCATTTCATCGGCCCTTCCAATCCCTCATCCAACACGGAAAAGTCCGCTGCTACACTCTCCCCTGCAATCACGATTCTATCACCCACGTAAACCACAAGCAGTCGCGCAAATTGAACGTGAACGATTGCGGGATCAAAACTGTTGTAGCTTACGCCGACATAGGGGTCGAGTGGAGATAAATCTACGTTCAATGGGCAAGCAAGTCGTCCATCTAATCCAATAGGTACTTCTGCAACGAAGTTACCCGCATGACAGTACAGCGAATCTACCTCAGTCCCCACATTCGTCGAAATGATGGCATACTTCCGCCCATCATAGTCGGCTGTGTGTAGGAAAACGGCCTTCAAACTATTTGATATAACCCTTATCATGGTTGAAGAGATTAAAGTTCCATCGGATTCCAGGCGTAGCTCATGCATCCCGGAGCGGGTAGAGGAAGGGACGGACGGAACCAAGCCACTGCAATATCCAACATTATTCTCCATAGTTACATTCTTTGTTGAAAGCAGAATAACGCCATTTCGATCCCTAACCTGACATTCCGAAATACTAGGTGACGTAGTGACACTAGAAAATTCGATTTGGATGGTTCTCGTTGAACCATGAACAAAAATCGGAGGAATAAGACGTTGAATGATTGCATTTCGATGTCGGATTTCAACAGAGTTCGAAACTTCCTGCCCATCCAGCAACAACGTGACCACTAGCGATTTTCCTGCATATACGTAACGCACATTGCACACGAACTCATTGCGCGATCCCCTGAATATCGCTGGTGTGTACACCACAGTTGAGTTCCCAAGAAATAAACGACAATGCAGCGCTGTTTCTTCGAACGAACGAACGAACATGACAAAGGACACCGAGAACAGTGACACATCGAACTCCAGTTCAAATTCTCTTGAAGAGACCACAGACAGTTCCATAGTATCAAGACGAACCATCTCCCATACTTGCAAAGTGGCGTTCTCTTCACTGATCGGAAGTGTCGCCATACCATTTTCTGAGAATACCAACATCCTGAATGATTCTCCAGATCCCTTGTCGATTAACACACCTTCACATACCAAAGTATCCTCGGTATTTGCACGCGTTCTGTACCGCCGCTCTCCAACTAGACAATGATAAGAATCGTTTATATCCAAATGACTTCCGTAAAGAGTTATATCTGTCGCGACCCCAGCTACAAGGAAGGAAGGGTGTATCGATGACACTTGAAATGGAAGTTGTATTCCCACATATGCCTTCGAGGACCGACGGTTACCTCCTACAACGCTCACGTATGCACCTTCTCCATCGTAGTGCAATGGAACATCGCACAAAACAGAACGCTGTCCAGCAATTGTAGCTCTGGTGTTTCGCTCAGACGTGCTACTTATCCACCTGCACTGCTCCACATAGAATGACGATGTATCCAGCTGCACCGCAACAGTTAACGTTACAGATTTCAGCACTATATTGGGAGAAACGGAAACAATCGACGGATCATACTGCAACGCTGCAAGATTAGTCCAAGGGATCCCCTCTGAAGAAACAACCTCAACAGCAATAACATCTGGCTGCAATAGGGCAGTATTGCACAGAAACGTGACATTTGCCTTGGTACGACGAACTTCTGCCTTAACCAACTCTTTATTTATTCGGCAAAACAACATTTGCGAATCAAAAGATGCTAGAGAAGCGGCGCTGACGCTTACTATGCTTACGGTGGTTCGAGTAGACCCATGCTCAGCGAACGAAACCGCATCAGTGAGACGGTGAAACACGTTGACTTTCCCCACATTGAGCAAACGAGTAGACGATATTTCTAATTTGAGCATGTTTGTGCCTGTTACGTTGATCTGCACCTGACAGACTACTTCCGCTTCATGGACAACGTAGCCGGGGAACCGGCTGGAGTCCAACAGACATACGAACGTCTGAGAACCCGAAAAATGTCGTCCCACAATGTGAAACGTATTCAGTGTGCCCAATATTATACTTCGAGGTATCCAATTGTCAACAATGGGCTCCCTGTTGACCGGCACAGTCATTTCAGGGGAGATGAGGAGGCCATCATACATTAGGCCCAGGTAAAATAGCCCGCAAATCATTGACGTGTCGAAGACACATAAGACTTTAGTCGAGGATATTTGCACAGCATTCCGAATCTCTACTTGACTTCTCCAACGAAATCTGCAAACTATATCCATCGGAATAGGTTCGGCAGTCGTAACATTCAATGAATTCTCCCTGGAGCAAAATATACCAGAAGGCTCTATTCCGACCACTTGCACCGTCGGGATCACTGTCACAGTGGACGCCAATTGCAATGTTTGGGCAGTATATCCCATACTAAGGCCATATGCTGCTCCAAATTCACATTTATTCCATCGGATTGTACAGACTACTTCCATGCTGCTCTCAAAGAAACAAAACACTTTGTGGTACGCAAGTGAAGCGACCAGCGGAAAGTGTTCTTCCCCGGGCTCGTCAAGTGAAACAGTAACAGTAATTGCGCTGTCGCGAACACAAAGCAGAGATATGGGAGTTTGCATAGAGAAATGAATAGGCTCAACAACAAGGACTCGTTGCTCTTCGCAAAAAAGATAGTTTCCGAGACTGACTCTTAACGGAACATGGCCCGCCATTAACCTTGGTACGTTACATGCAAGGCCGCCAGCAACTGATCTCGAAGAATACACGGGCGTGTCTCCAAAATGACAAAGAGGTTCATCGAAGGGAAAAACACCGCTAATAATCAGAAATATTTCTTGAGTTAAATGGTTCACGATGATTGGAGGCTCGACGCTCATAATTCGGCACTCAGGCCGTATTCCAAGGAATCCTACATGAAACCCTTCAACGCAATCAGGAATTTTCAGAGTAATTTCCGCTGTGCTCGTGACTGGCTCTTCTGCCCCAACCTTCATCCAAGCTTGCATATGAGAACTATTGAACACCTTCTGAGACATGATCGATCCGACGACGGAGTTGAGCGAATAATCGGGGCGAAAGCCCGATCCAACAACAACGATCGCAATAGGATGGTCAACAAGAATATTCAAAGGCATCATGCTTTCAAAGTTTACGCTATCTGCTAACAACAAAGTTCCCCCAACTAAAGCCTCTTCTCCTTGACTGTTAACCACGCTGACAACAACACGGCTAGGCTTGAACCGAGAAAAGTCCGGAGTACTGCACTGGATAACACTTGAGTTGGCAAATTTGATTCGTTCCCGCGCGTTCAGGCTTTCCCCTACCGCAGCGGAAAACTTGCACAACGACAACTCATCTATACGAAATCCACTTCCAACAAGCCTAATTGTAGACCTTAGGTTCCTCGGTATTTCCGACGGAACCATTTGTTGCACAACTGCTTCCATATGAATTTCAAAATTTACTTTGTTGGACGAATGCTCAAATTCCGCATCTACGACTTGTACCGCATATAATCCGGGTTCCAAAATGGGGACCTCACAAACGTAGTCCGAGGACATCAAAATATTTCCATAAACCTTAACACCCGAAGTGCGGAATTCAACAAGGCACTTCAGCCAGGCAGTCTGCTGTCGTCCTCCTTCTAATGTGAAACGGATATGGTGCAGAGATTCACTCACGGAAGCAATTCGCAGGTGTCGAACTTTTAATGGGTCAAATATTTCCATGGGGATCCCTAAAGACATCGATCCAATATTACTAAGGCAATCAACGATGTAAGTTTTCACTGTCAAAGGGCTAGTCTTGTTCACAGAAATGCAGGAGCGGTATATCCCAGCACACCCGTCCAAATGCCAAGTTCTCCGTTCCCCCTGAACGTCAGTCAAGAGACAGAAATTACTTTCATGAAGATCATGCCTAAGATATGCGGTGACATTGACCCATATAACACCATTTTCTAAGAAAGTTACACGCGGGGATACATCCTTGTAGATGTCCTTACGATAAACAGGAAACGTAAATTGTGCTGAGATGGGCTCACCTGCCTGAAGAAAAGCGAGGGATGAATTACCTTCACTGAACGAATGTTGGCACACAATAACCCCAGATGCTTGTAAAGTAGCTGTCACTACTCTCCCATCTACAAGGCATTCATACGGCCGATGGACAACCGGATTGTGAAGCTCCGCAGAGATGACTCCTACGGTGCTACTGAACATAAATCCAAAGTTCAAACTGTGCACCCAGGGGTGAGGTGAGTAGGAAAAGGCTCGCTGCAATGGTGGTCCGCATATTTCTTCCACACACAGGCGCAGACTCAAATCTCTGTTCAGTTCCCCACTCGTAAAGAGTGGTGACAGTTTACACACCAAAATGCGCATCCCAACGAGAAGCACACGTCCTCCACATGAAAACGATGTCTCCGCTTCGTGGCAACAACGATACCGAAAGGCTTGATTAATTTCCATATCCACGGAAACGTATATCCAGTCGCCACTCTCTGAAATCGTCCGAGGAAATACATCAGTAATTGCCGGAAGCCGGACGTAATCCACAGAAAATTCGGAAAATCTCCGATTGGCAATCTTCTCGTAGAGAAAGCCTTCAACTACCCGCGATGTAACTCCTGATGGCCCCATATAAGTGGGTGTAAGGCAAGTTGCTAAATTTCCCCTCGCAGTACTATCAGTGAATATAGGTCTCCCGTCAAGAATAAAACCACAATGCAAGCTTTCTTCAGGCCGCAGAGTTTCATCCATTAGCACATCCACAGGTGAACCACCATCGAACGCACTGAGAAACCTATTCTCGGTCACCACGTTGGCATCAGTCACACTTACATTGACACTTAAATTCCGAACTCTCGCAACGTCCAACAGATTGAGTAACTGAGGGCCATTGTTGGTTGGAAGAACAAAACATGAAACAAAGTCATCATCGGTGCGGTGCACTGGGAAATTTCGTCCATTCAATTCACAGGTCAACGGTTGAAAGTCATTGGGAATGTTGAAAAAGTGAACCATTTTCCCTGTGTTCAATAGCAACGTCTGTGGAGCGACATGGAACTCGCCGGAAGAGAGCTCTACTTTTAGTGTGCCGTTCGACAGTACGACCTCATCCAAACAATTAAAACAGGGCCCAAAAAGCTTGTACCGCCACTCGCCAGCAAGCAATTGTGGTAGATTACATAGAAATACTCCTTCTCTCTGACTCTTGCACGTCGCCGAATGTCTGACAGCAGTGTACGTGTGGGAAACTGATAACCGCAACACGCCGGTAATTTGAGGATTGGAAAGACAATATACATAAAATTCATGCTGCTTCCCACGATCAACAATAGTAGACGCAGAAGCAAAGCATGCAAATATCTCAACGTGAGAGAAGGTTTTACTTGTAGCGGGTTGGAAAAACTGGCCGACGCTAATTGTCGATACCACGGGAGATACAGCAGGGACAATGCAAATATACTGACGTTTGCTTACTCTTTCTGCTTTTGACCATTGAGAGCCATTGCTGAAAAAGCACCCTAACTCCTGTTCCACATCAGCTACGAACGTCAGCTTAACGTTCGTACTCCCATCAGAAAGAGCCCAAGCATTGCTTAAAGTGTAATCCGGCAGGGGAATACCACGAGAAAGTACCTCGTCGTTTCCATGATTTAAATCCCTTGAAACGTTTTGTGGGTACACCCAGAACATATTAAACTGATACGGCTCGTTGCCAGTCTTCGATCCAGCGTCAAGATGAGAGCTAAGCCGTTGTGACCCTATTGCTACATCTTCTAGCTGCCTTGCATTGTCTTGACTGCTTGACCTCACCTGGAGAGCAGGGATAACGTGGATAAGGTCGGAGTAAAACTCTACCCCGAGAGCATCGGCGCTTCCAGCAAAAAGACGGAAAGCATGGGCTCCAACGAATAACTCGGGAGTCTTGCACTGAACAGAGGCGTTGGACACCGCCTCAGCTCGGCTAGATGTATCCCCAAAAACGCAAAACACCGGTTGCTGTAGATTCGCGCCAAACACCGTAATAGCAGCAAGGTCCATTTCCTCGACTATAAGAGGAGCAACTTGTAGAACTCTGGGTAGTGCGCAAACATTAACAGGAGTACGCCAAGTCTGAAGCACTTTTCGTTCCATGCTTTCAATCGAAAGCGGATATGAGCCAGGCATTCTTTGGGGCGGAAAATGACATGTAATTTTGCCGGTACTCTCGACAACTGCGGAAACTGTTTGTTCACCTAAATGACACAGCCACTCCCCTTTTGGAAATAATCCAAACGCTGTTATGACAATGTGTTGTGTGTTAAACCAAGATAAGCGGTCTATAGAGTCAATGAGACTCGGTGCTTCTACCACGTGTACTGTCTCGTTTTCCAAGAAAAATGCATGTTGTTTTCCATCCACATCTTTCCATCCCATGCTCAACACATAGTCTCCAGCGTGCAGTCGAGGAGTCGTACAGCCCACTTCTGTCTCGGAAACCAAGGAACATTCCACAGTATGACGAGCTATGACCATGGAGTACGGAAGAGAGGGAAGAAGTTCAGTTCCTTCGAAAACCACCAAATGCGGTTCTCCGCTGGTCAGTATCGTAGAACTACGCATACTAAAGGAGAAACGCTCGACAGATACCATTCCTGTAGCAATAAAGATTTCACCAATTGAGTCTGGAGAGGAAGAAACAAGAGATATGCTAACGTCGTGACATCCCCTGACGACTCCAATCAAACAAACACCCTTTCCAGGGCCGACGGTCTTAAAGTCGAAAAGTTCGGAGGAAAAACAACCTGTAACCTTACATGTCAAACCATTGGGAAACACTGAGTCAGTGGAGCCAATAACGAAAACGGGTGATCCGGAAACAATCAGTTTTGGTGCGACTCGCTGAATTGCGGGAAGAGTGATGGCTGAAACTTTTATCCCGCTTGGTCGCCAAATCTTATCCGCTAAAGAGAATAGCAGCGGTTCTGCGACCACACTGCGATGTACCTTGACAGGACAAACGATGTTGCCTTCACTAAGCGTAATGGGAGACACACTCCTGCTCACTTTACAGAAAATCAAATTCGCAATATGTCCCAGCGGAAAGTCTTCAAAGTTTGCCAGCGGAACATTGGCCGTCCTTCCTGCAAACAGTGTAAAATGGAGATGAGGTTCGTAGCTCGGGAGTTCAACAAGTTGTAAGCGAGGAGGAATCAAAATAGAGCTATTTCCACACAGGAGGAGCAAATCGTAGATCCCGGGACGAACAATATCCCCGTCAAAACCACACATTACTCTCCTACCGTCCACTGCCAGGGAGACACCAGTCACGCCAAAGCCTCCATAGCTTCCGCGCAACGTGCACGTGCACCTCTTTGACTGCAGAATATTCTGCCAAGGAGATGGGTCCTCGACTACCCAGAAATCTATGGTGTCCCTCAAGGGTACCGATTTAACGCCAGAAAACCCAATGAGCCGCTTAGTACCTGGAATCACCACCCTCTCTGATGTGCTATGGAATGTTTGATTGTTGGCGGTGACGAACAAATGCTTGCCCACGGATGAATTCAAAGAGCGCAACATCTCCGCCGAAAGGTGACAGTGGGCCTCCGAGAATACCTCGTAGCTCGACAAATGCCTTAGCAAAGAAAAGTGGCCCCCTATTCGGCAGTACAGTGGGAACAGCATATCCGTCAAAGAGCCACCGCGAATAAAGACAGTGAGCTCGCCTGAATCCACACCCAACCTTGAGGGACTTGCTCGAATTTCGGAAGGAGAGTCATAGACCGAAATCGTTTCGTTTGCCACTTCCATCGATTTGTTTAGAACAAGAAGAAGTTGAAGGCTGTTACACTCCACCGGTGTTGGATCAAAAAAGCAACGCACATTTTGCTCTCGTGTTACCGCCTGGATTCGATTTACTACGTGACCATATTCCCATAACTCACATGACCAACTAACTTCTGTAACACCTGCTGTATCAACAACGAACGAAAACTCAACGCCATCAAATTTTCGGGGCAACACGACCGGCCCTCGAAAAGAAGCCGTAATTCTATGCCCATCCAAAATGGTTATATTGCAAGAGCCGTCCACTCTCTTCCCTTTATAAATAAGCGTGGCTTCTAAATCGCCTAAATATTGACCCGTGTCCACTTGTCCGCAATCTACGACGGTATCACTAAGGGTTCTCGCCTGAGCGATAAACCTGCTTCTCGGCGAAATGAAGTGGCACTCTAAGTGGTTTTCATCAAAGTAGAAGTTGACACCCACGAAAGCTACAGAGTGCAATTCTGCACGCCACAACACAGTTGGCGTTGCAACGACAATCCGAGGAGGCTCTACCTTCTTTAGTGACGCAGTAGCCATTGTATGCTGTGCTACATTGATAGAGAAATTAAAGAAATTGGCTGACGGGTTCCTGAGGGAATCGTTCGACAGTGAACATACAATCTCTGTATCACTCCTGCGCTGCAGGACGCAGCCAAACCCGTTAATCGCACAAGTATACGTCATCGTTAGCAATGGAAAGTTCCCATGAAATTTCACACTGATGTCAGCCGAGGGGACATACGAAGATGGAGTCCAAGTTGTTACTCTCGGCCATTTCACGTTTGGAAGAGTAGTTGTGGCCCATAGCTGGCCAAAGAGCCATATGATCAAATTCCTATTTTCATTACGCACCTTGGCCGATCTGCGGAACGTGCATTGAATCTCTGTGTCCGAGGTCAACACAGCCTCTACAACATTGGACCCCTTCTCGCAGCTTACTCCCTGCGAACTAGTGTTCCCATCAATATTAATGCGCTGAACAGCTAAAATGATCTCTTCCTCTCCTTGAAAACTAACAGCCTCTACTTCTTCTACGACAAGAGGTTTGTACACGATAACCGAAGAGGCGGCAGTTCTTGGGCCCGACCCTGTGTCGACAGATATCAACACGCGAGTAGTTCCTGAGCAGTCCAAGAACTCCGGAAACGACCAATGGCAAGACACTATGTCCCCGTGCATTAGCTCTGCATACCCAGATACATTGCACTGGCTTCCAAGGATCTGGCACTTTATGATGGAAAGCGGGCTAACCGAGTTTACGTGAAGAAGAATTTCGTTGTCATCCCGCTGCACGATTGACGACGGAAACGCGTCCAGAACTGTAAACTGAAGTACATTTTCGGTGAAGTAAATCTTTAGCTGCTGCCCAACAATATTCATCTGTTTTTCCAGTTTCAATGGGTTTCCGTTTTGAGACCCTGGGGGCAAAACGCAGGTGATAGACGTGTCATTCAACAGAAATGCAGGAGAGTTCTCGAGAAAAGGAGTGACGCATGCAAATTGATATCCGAGTACAATTTGATTCAACCTGACAACAATACTTCGGTTGAGTTGTTCGTACGCCAAAATCTGTACACTGTCGCCTACATAAAGGTCTAGAGCGTCGCTTGCCATTCCCATAGAGTTATCCAGTAAACTGACGCGTAGCACTTGATTAGTCTCCACAGGGGGGATAAAAAGTCCTTCACATGCTCCCTCCTGGAGCGATATAGCGTTAAACGGAACCCTTCTCGTTCGCATGTCTGAGTATGTAAATAAGCATGAAGTGCTGTTGTTCCGGGAGAAGTCACCGTACAAATAGACTGTAGCTTCCACATCTGAGTACACGCGCCTTGGGAACACCGAGTATACCACAGGAGGTGCTGGGAAGGAGACAGCTACTTCCTCGCTCAGGAGCAATAACTGTCTGCCAACGACACTCACTATTGATACGGTTGTTCCATCGTTAGGAGGCACCAAAGTGTGTGGAAGGTTGCATTGCACAGACCTCGTTGAATCCTTAAAGGCTCTACTCTCTGTTCTCTGGGTCCTCCCATCTTGCACTTGAAAGAACGCACAAAAATATGTCCCAACCTCTCTCAGAGCAGTACGAGCCTCTATCTTAACGAACACACCAGTGGAAACACTATACACGATGTGCGCCGCAATCAGTCCTACTCGGCGGTAGAAGTGGACCGCTCGAGGAGGAGAGACAGACTGCTCGAAAACAACGCTAAGCTGCCCCTGAGGTATTTCAGTCGCCTGAGGTACTTCCACCTCGCATATAACAATCCGCCGAGCGCAAAATACAGGCATTAACACCGTAACTTGTTCTGAACCCTTGAAATGACATTTTGCCCCATGCGGTACATAAGGTGCTACTTCCATTTCAACTTTGTGTGTCTGACCCACCATCAAATAAACTGGGAAAGCACGTTCGATGGAATAACTCACCATAGTTTTCAAGTTAAGCTGAACAACGTTCGAACCCTCCTCAGGCCCTCCGCTGCCAAAGTTCCCCATATCATTGGCAACCAAGTCCAAAACATACTCGTTTTCCCATACGACTCCACTACCAAAAGCATTTATCGCGTCGAACTGCAACCATTGGATCGCCTGTTTCACTGAGGTGTATCGTCCTCTGACTTCTATGTCTGAAGTCCCTGTGCGCTTGACGGCAACATCGGCGTTGTGTGGAAATTCCAGTTGAAGGCGCTTTGCGCGATCGTGGTCCATATGAGACATGTTAAGGCGCACCAAAACATTTGCTTTCAGGAAAGGCAGCTCGAGAACGGGAACAGCCCCGGTTTGGTTGTTAAGTAGGTTATTGGAAGACTGAGGAACAGGTTCCCACACATCGATAAGGCCTCTGCGTTCACCGTCAGCGTCGTACATTGTTGATTCAATAAAAATGTAAATAAAAATGCCTACCTTCGAGTTTCCAATCTCTCAACGCCGGAAATATCCTTGGCTTCTAATTCAATGAGGACACATGCCATCAGGAGCATGAAGCAACTGAAGTTGTGCACTCTGCAGCGTTCCCCACAGTTCAAGGGTACCTGGAACGTGTCCACTTGACGCGGTCGTAATTGAGCACTACGTTCCGGCATTATGTCTGGTGCCGGGGACTTAAATTGGTCTAGACATCCATGTTCCAATTTGGGCCCTACGCTTATCCGACAGCTCACAAGCCATCTCTTGAAAACCTGCGACGAAGAAGCAATCCGAGGAACTATACCTACACTATACCCCGCTACTCTCTATTCAAAAACATTTATCGAGTTCCACTACAGGCCCTGTTCCAAATCGATCCCATACGATACACCAAATCAAATGGTAACGTGAAGTGGTGTTGACTTCCAAACCCCCACTGCATGCAATACTCTCCGTGAGGAATAAGCTTGTCACTGAAAAAGATCAAGCTAAAACTAGGCTATGTGACTGATATATAAATACTCGTCATCCAACAAACTATCATAGTCTGTCATCATATTGGTTGGACAGAACCACCCAAATGCGCTGCGCATAAGAATTGCAACAATCATTTGTGCTACTCGGTGCAACTGGCCATTGCGCCTTCAACATTGCAATGCTCCTCATTCTACTATTCTATTAATCAGAAAGAATAGTGTTGACCCGTAAGAAACAAAAAAGTGAGCAAAAAGCAGCATGGAGGCCAAATTGCTCGCGCCGACGATCCAGCAAGGCCTGCAACGGGACACAAACTACAACATGTCGACATAGGGGCGAGATAAAATGGTTGCAAGAGCATGCATCGTCTTTATCGCATGGCTGTGCTTGTCAGCTCCCTATGCTCGGACTCTTGTAATTCCATACACCGAGGGCTTGAAGAGTGCAGGGGGGCTGTCCAGTTTGGTGGCATACTTCCCTTTCGAAAATGGAGCGCATGGCTACAGATATTCCAATTCTACGAGGCATTTACCTCTGAGAAGTCAATTTTCTCCTATGCTCTCATCTCAGATTGAATTGGCAGCCACTTCACAAGTTCAAAATGCCGTCGAAACAAGATCAGCATTTCAAGGACATGCCATGTACTTCGATTCAGCATCCAGAATCAAAGTTACAGTAGACGAAAATACGCTTTCCCATCATCTATCCCCGCACATAACGATGGCTGCCTGGATAAACCTAATTCCCAGTTCAAAAGGCGTGACTGACTCTCCAAGGTTCATGTAAGTCTTTTTCGAATGAGTGAACGGGAGGTATCTTCACTACAAGGCTCATTGGTTGCAGTCCGATCTTTACACAAACTAACCTCTACGAGGGCGAACCCAGAGGACTGTTCCTCTCCAGCGACAGCACAGGGCTTGACACAGGCGTACCCATTTATGCCAGTAAATCTCATGACAAAGGGAAACAAGAGTTCTTAACATCCACGGTCTTAGTTCCTTATCACACCTGGACCTTCGTTGCCGTCGCGTATGGACCCGATGGATGCCTGCTTTTCGTTAATGGATCTTCTATCTCCTCGCCCACGAAATCGGAGGCATTCATAGGCACGTTCGACTTTGGAAGAAGCGACAGAGGAGAGCGCGGCCTCTCGGGTCTGATTGACGAAGCTATTATTATCAATGCTCCGCTGAAGACGCCAAAATTGCTAGGGATGATGGCCTCCATCTCGTATGCGGCACCGGAACTTCTCTCTCTTAGCCCGTCTGGCTTTTCAATCAACTTTCCCCATAATGGAATGAATGTGCTTTCATCCAGAAGCGCCATTGGTGCACTGTCGAAGCTAACGTCATTCACTCTATCGATGTGGATTCGACCCACGCCCTCTCTACATCGACGATACATGTGTCTATTCACTAAAGGAACACTAGAAGAGCCAGAGTACGCACTGTGTTTGTCCAAGCGAATTAATCTAAAGGACCCCAGCCTCTCTTCGGAGAGCTGGCGAGTCACGCTAACACTGGGTGCCACTACAGAATCACAAATTGCAGACGCTAGCAACGTGACATACCTCAATGCAGCCTGGTCCAAAATCTGGCACAGCGAGGCCACAGTCAACGTAGAGCAATGGAACCGGCTTGATATTAGCTGGAACGGAACACATTCTGTCATTGCCATAAATAACAGCGGAGTAGAACAAGCAGACATGGCTCTTGCGCAGACTGGAGGCATGTCTGAAGCGCCACTTATCGTTGGAGGTTTTTCTCCGTTCCGTTCTCTAGAGTCATTCACCTACAGCAATACCTTTGAAGGAGATATGGACGAACTCCTGTTTTGGAGGTATTCTTTGGAGTTAGGGAAGACTCCATTAACCAGGCTGGATCCAGGGCTACCGCTTCAAGAGAAAATGTTACTTGGTTACTGGTCCTTCAATGACGGGCGCGGCTTTACTGCGCTAAACGAGGTCAAAGACCCCGCTCGGAGCTTTGCGCTACACTTTAGTGCAATCACCAACGTTGACAAACCCATCCAATGGCAGGTATCTACTGTTCCATTGCACGCACAAGTAAGAGTCACAAGCGAAAAGCCGGTACCTGTGCGCGTTTTCGCAGCAGAGAGGTACCACGCTCAGCTCACAGGACACTTTACAAGCTTCCCAAAAGGCATTACAATCTTCAAATCAACAGAATCTATCGAAGGGATTGCCACTGTTGACTGGTCGAGGAAACTCACGGGCCTCGACAATGAATTCCCCGTCTTTCGGCCGGAAGCTGCGCTGGACTATTATTCAACATTGCTCACAGGACACTTCCTTCGCGACACCGTCAGCTTTTGGCTCTTAGCGGACGTAACGGAAACGGTTCGGCATTTAGCATTGGAGTACTCCATCAACGGCATGAAAGCCGAGCTTGAAATCAAGATCGAAGTTTCTCCTCCAAATATAGCACCTCAGGTTCCACGGCGGATTCCCATACTCTATCGAGGAATAAACCTCACGGATGTTGACGCGGAGGAGGACCTATGAAGTCATCACTGCCCTTTACGCGTGAAGGAATTGCAGTAGACTATCTAGTAGCAATTCCGATGAGGTTTTGTGGGTTCCCGAGGAATTGTCGACATTATCGAAACCATGGTTGGCCCCCTCTATCATCACAAGCTCACTTCTGGGAATGTGCTCATGAAAGCGGTAGGCATCAACAGGAGGAATTCTTCGATCTGCGGTTCCATGCACCACTTGCACCTGCAATGCAGCGGATATCGTACCCACTTCATCAGCCATACTCAGGTTCTCCACCGTCTGCTTTTCACCCAAAGTCACCTTCATATTCCGAATAGGATTTTTCCAAAGGAGCTCTCCACTATTTTCTAGTTCTTCAAGCTGCTTCTCGGTAAAAACTTTAGGAAAGAGGTTATGTAAATAGAACCTTCCAGCAATGGCAGATACTTTTTCCAGATAGGGCGCCAAATCATGGTGCCTCGCAGAAAACAACAATACGTCGTTGCTCCCACGAGAGTGTCCTACCAGCACGGAAACTTGAAGCCCAAGGTGTTCGCTTTGTATGTAGCGGCAGACATCGAAAATATCTTGCACATCATTCTCGTAACCTGCTTACAAGCAAAAGCAGCCTCGTTACATTCCCGCTGCTTTGCAGAACCATCATAAAATACAACTACGCACCTGCTAAGGAAAAATACCCCCGTGTATCTCCACACCCGTGAAAATCAAAAGCGACAACGATTCCTGGAAGTCGCTCGGCCAGCATAGGTAGGAAGTATCCGTATCGGGAACTTAAGAGTCCATGACACAGGACTGTACATTTCTTGCTGGGATACCTGTCTATCGCCTGTTGAACTGTGTCTCCTTCGCCTTGGTGAGGGACGTAGATAGAGGTGTAAATGGGAGTATCCCCCGAACTGGGGATCGTGAGGATGAATTCACGTTTGCTCGTCAAACAACTTGTAGTACAACCAGTAGATTCCGTCATGTTTGTAATTTCTCTCTTGAGTTTGCACAGGGACGGCATTAGGGCTCAAACCAGCCAATATACACGTATATACAGAATGGCCATGGCAATGCGATCGTCCTTGGGGGAATGTGGTCGCAGGAAGTTATTTTTCTCTGCACTGCGCATTCCTCGGGTGATACGCGGACGACGATGGAAACACAGTGGCGATGAGCCTCATTTAAAAGGGGTCAAAGTGGTGGAATTAGCAGGATTGGCCCCCGTCCCCTTTGCCGGTATGCTCTTGGCGGACTGGGGCGCTGACGTCGTTCGAGTCGACCGCCTCGAACCTCCACAGTACCCAGACACATTATGCAGGTAAGATTATGGAGTCTCACTCAAGTGCAGTTACAGGTGGTGGCATCATAGACGTGGCAAGAGTGCTGGTGCCTTCGCAGAGGGAAGCGGTCCGTTGCCGTGGACCTGAAACAGGAGCAAGGACGCGAAGTCGTGTTGGAATTGCTCAAACATGCTGATGTGGTTCTGGACCCTTTCCGACCGCAAGTGCTTGAGAGTCTACATCTCTCCCCAAGCGCGCTGTTTGGCGTGAATAAACAGCTTATCATTGCGCGATTGTCAGGATATGGCCAGGAGGGACCGAAATCAGCGTATGCTGGACATGATATCAACTATCTCGCGGATTCGGGAATCCTTGACGTAAGCAACACCTATTCATTCCCATGAAATTTTCCTCGAACACTTTTTGAATTCCAACGCAGCTTTGCCGAAAAGATCGGAAGGACACCCCTGTTCCTCCAGTCAATCTCCTCGGGGATTTCGCGGCCGGAGGACTTCTTTGTGCTTGTATGAACACTCAGAGCCTCCCTTTTCTCTTTGGTAGCTCAGGTTATATCGACTTTCATACATATCTGCAGTCAGTGTGATGATGTCGCTCTTCAAGAGGACTAGGACGTTGCAAGGAGAAGTCATTGACTGCTCGATGGTGGACGGACTGGTGTACCTTTCCTCCATTTTGCATGGGTTAAAACAAACTGGCTGGTGGCAAGATACAGTTGGTGCAAATTTATTGGATTTCGGTACGTTTCGTCCTTGTTCTTTTGAAACTTCACCAGCTGGCACTCGTGCACTCGTGAGGGATTTCTTGCAGGCGCACCATTCTATAACGTGTACCAGACTAAAGACGAGCAATTCCTCGCCGTAGGAGCGATCGAGCCTCCATTTTATAAGGCACTCCTACGGGGACTGGATTTTGACGATGCTGAAGCTGTAAGCATGCAGACATGCATACCCTTGATGCGATAGATAATATGCTGAATTCACGATTTTTCTCGTGTCAAAATGCAGAGTCATCAAATGGATGTCAAGAGGTGGCCCGAGCTGCGTCGAAGGCTTCAGAGCACGTTTGAGCGCCGAACGCGGGATGATTGGTAAGCATCGCCAGGTAACAAATGCATGCAAGTAACTCGAATGACTGAAAACTGCATACAGGTTACAAATATTCGAGGGTACAGAAGCCTGTGTGAGCGCCGTCCTCTCACTGGAGGAGGCAAAAGCTGATGAACATATCCGCCACCGTGGACTATTTCAACTAGATCAGAAAGGAGGATACCACACAACAGCTGTTCCCAAATTTAACAACGATACTGGTGAGGGCACGCTCCCTGCAGTGTCTCCGGAACTGCTGAGGTTTCATCTGGAAAATGGACGACACACGGATGAAATACTATCAGAATGGTGTGGCATGCAGGGAGACTATATTGACTCCTTAAAGTCTGCAGGATGCATTTCACAGGGTCGCCGTTAATACAGACGCCGACAGTACACGTCCATATGCAATGGCATGAACCAAACGCAAAGGATTTGTTGCTATTATCTGTTCTGCTTGCGCGAGCAATTGAGGTGTCAACACCAATGCCCATTAGACCAGTCCTATTCGAAGCTAACGCAACGAAAATGATAGTCGCACCTCCAAACATAAAGTCTTTTCTTCTATATTCTTCCTACATCCTACCTCTGCTGAACTACTGGTTTCCTCATCCTTGCCACTTGTGTCGACAAGCTGTACACACGAAGATCAAATGCATTTTCTCATCATCCTTGTTTTGCGGGGGCTGAAAAAACACAGCTTCATTATTATCACAGTCCGGCTGAGGGCATGCTACCTCGTCCCTCTGAAGAGTGGGGTCACTGACAATATCATCCTTTACTTTTGCTAAATGATTTCTGCAAGAGCAAGTCCGAATTGCATGCCGTGAACAAAATGGCAGCACTACTGTTTCCACATACTCTGCCGTTCGAACAAGTCTATTCCTGTATACACACTCGAAACCGGGAGCTGCTTCCCCTTTGTATCCACATCGTTTGCACACGCTTAATAGTTTGCGTTTGGTTTTATCTTCTCCTGCCTGCAACGTCTCCAATTTCGGGTAAAGGAGGTCCGAGCTGCAGCCTCAGAAGAGCCCTCGTCATTGATTTCGAGCAATGATGGATGTACAAAACACGTACCAAGTTCGGCAAAACCACATTTGAGCCATTGTGGTTGAGTTCTCGATCTGTATGCGGTCCAAATAATAGACTCTACTGTGTTTCCTTCTCGCTCTCTCTTGTAACCAAGCAAGTAAGTTAACACAATCCCAGTTTGTCCCCAAAACAAGCACTATTTTCGCTCTTCCTGAAAATGCTTCACTGTTCTCAAACCATCCAAACGCCGTCTGCTTGTATGTGTGCGAGGACAAGTAGCCGGGCCCGGCCGGCATTCTTCAAGGTCCTTGTTGTCAGGGTGTGGTCGACCAAGTACCAGGGTTGTTGTCCCACGCCAACGACCCTACCATTGTAACCACTAGAGCTGAGCTGCTTCTGTTAGTATAGTTAGTTAGAGACGTGGGCAGCGAGAGAAAGTCACCAACTGCTGGTAAAGGAGACTGTCTGCCTCTGTTGAAAGATAAGGCCACTGCACAGTGGTACATCCGGTGGATGTGAGTCCACGCTGTCTACCTGGCTTCCCTATAGACTACTTGTTCGGTCCCGTCAGTGCGGTGAGTGCTGTCCGAGAAATGCGTCGGTGTAGAATCCCCTGCTGGTCAATATGCTCGGGGTGCATCATAATACTCCTCACAATCCCCACGGAGTGCGCAAGAGCCGATATACCGCCTTCGCTGGATCTAAACCAGTCCACCTTTGACTTGATAGAAGACCTCAAGCCGCCCGAATACAGGCAGCCCAAGCCCCATCGGAGTAGACAAGAGGAATTGAAATTAGGCCGCCAACTAGAGGATTCCAAGTCCCAGGAACATGGAGAGCGGCCAAACGGCCGCGAAGCGGAGTTCACCACCGAAGACAGCGCCCCGGTCACACCTCAGACGTTCATGGAAAACAAAAATGATGGACATCAACGCTCACGTGAGGCTGCGAACGAAGAGATGCACCCAAATGCGCAAGACTCAGAGGGCACTTTGCACAGTTCGTCAGGCTCTTCGACTCCGCAGGGTCGACAGCCCTCCGAGATTCAACAAGTTCCCACAGCAGAACGAAACACATCCAATACAACCAAGATAAGTTTTCGTAAAAAGCCAGGTGTTCCCGATTTATTCAAGGAAGAGCGAGCTAACTGCTCGGAAGCATTCACTCAACAGTTGCTCGTTATTGTCGGCGATGTATCTGAGCGAGCTGCGAGACTGCTTGTAGAGGATTTACGGGCAAGCCCTATCAGTCCCATTCAAATGGTCGTCCAGTCGATTTCTTCAGAAGATTCAGAACGCAGTTTGGTGTTGTATAAAACGGAACTCCCTATGTTCTTCGGTCGACGGTTTCCTCAGGCAAGTACACGACAAGGTGCCCGCTGCAAAAATACTCTTTCACGTTTTTTTATTTTGTTTTTTGTTGGGTTTTTTTTTTTTTTTTTTCATACAGGTCATCAGTTTGCTTGGACTGCAACACGACACGCGCTATATTGTCCAATTGCGACCGGGGACTGCTGAAGAGATTCCTGCAATGTTCCGTACTTTGCCCGAACCAGTGGACTCCTTGGACAATCGCACAGACTCTATGTACAAGAAAGCAAGAGGCACTAAGCTTTCCTTTCCAGTATGTTGGCCTCTTTTGTTTCCAATAGCTTGACCAGCTGGGCTACTCAAAATAGTACCCGCAGGTTGTCTCATGTGACCGTTTCAATGACGATATGGACAGTTCGTTCTGGAGATACTTCATCAAACGAGAACGAAACAGAACTGGAATGTTCCACCTCGGAGATCAGGTAAGTCAGCACATGGGTGTAAGCATACTAGTGCGGTATGTTGTGATTGCTAGTTCATATATATGTTGACTACTTTCAGGTATACAATGACCGCGTGGTTCAGCACATTCTTTCTTCCCCAAAAACCTACGATTCTGCGCAACTGAGGGATCTGTTTCGACAAGGCTATCGCTTTTCCTGGGGGCGCGACACAGCTGCCACAATGCTACGGAACGGAGCACATTGGATGGTTCCCGATGACCACGACATAGTAAACAATCTAGATGCGTGGATGGTAGGTCATAAGGACCCTGCTCGTCATCTGCTCACGCCGTTTATACAAGCCGTCAAAAGGAAACTGTGGGCATTGGGAGTAACCGAACCTAACGCAGAAATATCCCCTGCTAATACTACGGATGCGCTAATGGTGAAGCATTACAACACCGGCATGAACAAACTATCTCATGTCCTGCACGCTGGTCGTCAAACAGCTTACGAGTACCAGTTTCAACTGATCAGTGATATGTTGAATGGCTCCACTGTCACTGTAAATGTATCTCACCGGAAAACCAGCAGTCATCGACAGTCTGCTTTTTCATATTCGACAGCCTATGCCATCTCGCCTCAAACGGGACGTCAGCACATCTCGGAGGCGAGTTGGTCAAGGGGTGAAGAAGTCGACACGGATCAGCTGGATCCGTGGTACTTCGCACGTACTATAGGCAATGTTGGGATATTGTTCGTTGATATGCGATGGGAACAAACCTTTAATGGTGGAAAACTGGTGTATCTGCTTTCTTCCAGACAACTGGCTTTCGTCAACGAATCCCTGCGCCTGTGGGAGTTGAATTCGGGTGTAGATCACATCATAGTGTTATCCGCACACCCATTGATGTAAGATCGCTCTCGCACATACTCAGTGAGATATTATCATGTTTTCCTTTTGCTTCTGTTCTTCCGCAGTTGGATGGATGAGACTTTATCACTCTTCACGGAGTTCGTCGAGAACGATAGGTACTCGACACACCCGCACAACGCACCAGCTTTACGGGAGTTGCTGAACCTGTTATTGTAGGTTGTGGAGCAAGACTGCTACCGTCATACGAGTTCTCTACTTTCCTTTGTTGATCGAACCGCAGTTCTTCTTCCAAAGTGGACCTTACAATCGGAGGTGATATCCATGTTTTTGCTCACCAAGAAATTGAGAGACGCGGATTCGCTTCCCGAAGCATCACGCAACTAGCGAGCAGTGGGGTCACGTACAACAGCTCTACCATTTTTCGGCCGATGATATCTTTGTTCGATGGTTTACTCACTGACTTCTTTGGGGCGAAATTTGAAACCTGGACTGCAGATTTCAGTGACATTTGGCTTGGAAATACCTATGTGCTCTTCAGCAATACAGGAAACGAGCAGCCGTTAGCTGCTCATGTTTCTTCTCTCTGTGGTAGTGACACCAGTGTTGAAGGATTCTGTCAGGACGGCTATCCTACATTCCGTGTTGAAGGGCGCCCTGGCTACTTTGAACATGCAAATCCGTCGTCGCTATGGAACACAGTTTTGAAGGCTATAGTCCCCTCCAGTGTCGTAGAATCGCGACTTAACGGAAGTATTCGCATCGGTACGGTAGGAAATGGGCCCAATCTTTTATCGTGGGAAGCTGTTCTGCGTCCGCTACCCCATGACCCATTTTCGAGGCTGTTCCATTACCTGTTCGATGAATACCGAGTGCCCCTCACCGGAAGCGTTTTACTTGCCATTTTCTCTGGACTCACGATGACACTCTGGTGCGTGCATGGAGTGTTAACACTTTGTGTCGTAGGAGTATACGCCTGCTTTTCTTCCCGACGCGGCAATGCTTTCTCTCGACAAAAGGTGAAGTGATGTTAAGCTGGTACTGCGCAAACTCTTCAACAAACATCGTGGCTATACCAATCAGTAATATTTTCCTGCGAGTTAGTGATTAGCTACAATGAGTTACCTAGCGTCGGCCATGAGGCTGGCCAAATTCTTCCTGGCGCATCCATACTTGGCACAACCACTTCTCTTCGATGGCATCCTCTCCACAATGCAAGGCAAGTGTATCCAAAGCGCCATCCAGCGTGGCAGGAAAGAAAATGAGCGCCCGGCCTCTAATGGGGGAGAACTTCAAATTGAGCTTCGGAAATGTGGTTTGACCGCCCCTTTCTACTGTGTTGAGGTAAATCAATACTGTCGCAATCCTTTGTCCGCCTGTTTCAGCGCATCTCCTTCCAGGTTGCGTGGTTAGATCGAATGCGTCATAATGAGCCTTATAAAATTGCCCGTAATTATATTTGCAAACTTGAGCAGGTTCAAATTGCGAACGTGGTCGCCGTGTCAGCTCTTCGATGCGTGCATCCAACCATTGAGTTTTATTTTTATGAAGGAAACATGTATGACTGGTTCGAGCAGGAGCCGATGTTTCTCCTGTGCAGTTTTTTAAGCATATAAATTTATCGTTACGTCAGATAATGAAACTAGCCGTAATACGTATGATTGGATACTTACCTCCCACACCATCCACAACAATACTACGCTCGAGCCGCGCTTGTCCTTCATTGATTAAATACTGGCACTCCTGTTCCGACAGGAAGTTGTCCACAATATATATAGGAGGCATCCCATAAACCATATTTAACCTAGGATACATGGGATTTAGTTGCAGGTAATACTCTGGCCGCCTTTGCCATGGCTGAACCACTGGTGCTACGCAAGTCCCAGGCTCCTGACGTAACATTCTCTGTTGCTGCTGCTGTAGCAGAGACCCATTGTTGGGTGAGCCATCTGTAGTGTGCCCCCCAATTACATCCTGCTGAGCTTGTACTGCCTGTCCTGCTTCTATTTCTGACTCTGTTGTGGCTTGTGCACTAGCTCCCGTCCCTGCCGAAAAGATGTGAAGTAGCCACGAAGTTCCACTAGTTACTAACAGAGCAGGGGCGAAGACGAAGAAAAGCTTTACTTACGAGTAGCACCCTGCATAGAAGTATCAGACGCATGTGTATCTCCACTGGGTATAGCGGCGTATGATTGTCTGTGGTCGTATTTCTCAGTGGCCGTAATATGCTCGTGGTCTTGTTGTTGGTCGTCCTCGCTTCTACCTGTAATAACACTTGCTGAACCCTGCTGGGGGTGTTGCTCTAGATGGCCTTCAGAGAACTCCAAGCCGAAACCCATTGAGCGTGACATTCTACGCGTTTCCGTCAACTAGCTACAACCCAATTACTGCAGGCTATTACAGAGGCCGTCTCTGGTGCTAAGCACGCGCACAGCTGAGTATTACGCCAACGAGTGTTTAATATGCTAGCTCACCGCTTCAAACTGCAGATAAGAGGGAAAAAAAGGGAGCTAATGGTTGCTTAGACGACCCATTTCCCACGTGCTGTAATGATATCATAGCATCTGGCAACTACCAGTCCCATCGGCAGGTATTCTTGCTGCGACTTCAATGTCCCTGGACCAAAGTTGATTGACTCACATATTTTCTGAATCTGACAGGCGGTACTGTAATATGATGACTTGTCCTGGGACGTGCATGAATCTCACATAAAACATGTAAGAGTAATCGAGGGGTGGTATGGGAACGAGGGTGCCACTGGTGTGGCCTTGCTCACTTCACCTCCGTAACCGGCTTCCGTTATTCAAAGTACAACGGGAATAGAAAGCTACTGGTACTAAACTTTTGATCAGCTCTACTCAGGAAAAAGGGGTTCTAAAAGAATCGGCGCAGAGGGGAGACAGTGTGCCAGACACGTCGGTATGTTTGAATCGCCTTGTGACACCACCAACCAGGTGAGAACGTTACCTGGTACTTTGGATCAGCGTTACATTGGAGTGGCCTGTGTTTCCGAGACCGGAGTACACAAAATAAATGTCCGAAGAGCACGAAGCTTCCTTAAATTTAGTAGTTGCATCCCACTAATCGATATGGCTTGACTCGACCAACTCAACTTTTGAGTGTGTATTACGGTACTTGTACAGGTAGTTGTACTGTACTTGTACAATTGTACAGTAGTAGAGTGGCTCAAGGCTTGTCCATTTCATAAGTTTTATCGTCTATTAGAAGCCTTCAACTCACAGCGAGTCCATTGGTGACGCTATCAAACCGTTTAATCTTATCGATTCACCGTCGACCATTCATAGAATCGCAACTAGATAACCACCCTCACTGAAGGTGGCTCAATTCATCCCAGCACGAGTATCCACGAGAAAGAAGCAACGTTTATGCGTCCCTCACGAACGGTCAAAGCTCGTAGAAAGTTAGTTCATTCAACGCACACTTCATGGCTATCGGTAAGGAATCATCAGGATTTTCAATGAGTCTTATCCTTCTCTTCCGTGTTGAGACGTAACGCGTTAGAGACGGTGTCAGACAGATGCCATGCTGAGGTAAACAGCTGAATTGACGGGGCTTGCATTCTTGGAAACCACCCATCTTAACATGATGGGTGACTGAATCCCAGGAGGATCGAAGCGATGAGCTAACTACGGAAGATCTAATGTAGCATTTCTCATGAGTCATGTATACACGTTATAGGGGTCCCCTAACTCTAAAGTTCTTCTGGATCCTTGTAGCTATCGAGATTGAGTTTCCCCAGTAAAGTGACTATCTCGCTGTTATAAGGAAAGAAGTGATCAACAGTTTGGTGTGAACGTGCTCCGATATTGACTGTAGGAGACCAACGTTCGTCTATAAGTGTTTACGCTGGATTACTGTAGTTGATCCCCAGTACGTAGGTTCCGCACTCAGACAACCAGCTTCAGCTGAAGTCATTTAGCTCCTACGAGCACTCTCCGGACAATTCCGTTTAGGAAATCCACCGTACAGGTTTCTCATTGTACTGGTATTCATTCGATGGAAGTGTATTGGCTTCCAGTAAAGCTAGCTCTTGCTGACACCGACAGCTGCCACTAGCTTGTGGTGCAAGGAGCGGGGGGAACGGAATATTAACCGCTTAAACTGCCCCTGTACCAGATAGTATGACCATTTAAGAGTTGTTGTTGCAAAAATAAAAGTATGTTTGCTCGCACTTAGTCCTCATTGCAGCCCTTGCCACAGACTAGTACAAGTACATAGGCGTTTGCTCTGTGAACTCTGCACGAACAATGGCGTCCAGCAGCAGTACGAGTGATACTAAAATGGCAGAGTCTGCAGCCAATGGTGATGATGGAGAGCTGCCGCAGACGGAGGGAAAGGACGGCGGATACGATGATTCGTTCGCGAAGGACCCAATGAGGCCGTTTACGGAGGAAACCCTCGCTAAGATTGAGGATTTGCGCCAACGAGTTGGCGTCGAAAAGCCCACCCAAGAGGAGATGGATCAACATCTAGACTGGCAACTAGAAATACTGCGAGATCTAGCTAATTTTCAGAAGCAGAAGAATGGCCATGATCTGAACCCGGAGGACATAGTGAACCCTATCGTAGCTATGGATAGGGTAAAGGAAGCGGGCAAGGACAAAAGCAAAAAGCTTGAAGTGAGTCCTCACTGGAGAACCGATGCAGCGCTAAATAGGTTCATTGTGGCTCGCGGAGGCAATGTAGAGAAGGCTGAAGCGCAATATAGGAGCGCAATGCTTTGGAGACAAGAGGTACGGACTGTCGTTCCATTGATCGAGAACTCACTTTGTACAAAGTTGTGATACCCGCTGTATGTTACCCCATACAGGTGAAGGCCGACACAATCTTGCAGTGGTACAAAGAGCCTGAGGTAATGAAGAAGTTCTTTCCTACTGGATTTCATGGCAGTGACAAGGAGGGATATCCACTGTTGATTGAATTGATAGGAAACATGTACGAACTTAACAATCACTCACTGGTGGTTGTCGTCTTCAACAAGTGTCTTTTACTAGATAAGCTGTCATTGCAGAGACTTGGTTGGCCTAGAAGCAGCTGTAGGCGAGGCTGAGTTTCTTCTGTGGGTAACATGGTACCATGAAAAACAAGAAGCTTACGTAAGCGACAAACTACTTTGGAAATAATGATCGTTTAAGTCTAAACACACATCGTTTATCCTTTTAGCAGATGGCTGAAGCCAGCCGAAATCATGGCAAATTGAGGGATAAAATGACGGCTATCATTGATCTCCAAAACTTATCCACAAAGATGGCCACTTCAAGCGTCTTTTCTGTACTTAAGAAACGTATCCGATTGGAAGAAGACAACTACCCTGAAGTCGTGAGAAGGTACGCATTGATGTATTGCTACCGATGCCTGACTCTATTTGTTCATGTTACACAATTGATGCGATATTTCAGAGTTTTATTGGTCAGAGCGCCCAAGGCATTTTCCTTTATATGGGGTTTGGCCTCATCCTTCTTGGACAAAGGAACGTTGGACAAGGTATGGTAGAATGTGCACTTTTAGGTAGAACGAACACCTTTTAATTGTCCAGTCATTCGTTGCAGTTGAAGGTACTAGGAAGTTCCTATCTTGAGACAGTCGGCAAATATGTAGACATTGATCGTCTACCTGACTTTCTGGGAGGAAAAGAGAAAGACTACACGTAAATGTTTCGAATTGTATCTCTAGAAGTTAGTTTCCATCACCTTGTATGGTTTTGCAGAATTTGCGATGGGGGAAATGTTCCCTATAGCTATATAGTTGGATACGGTGCTTTGGGTAGAGATGGCTACATATCCAAAGGCGGTAAAGACGAACTGTTGGTTCCACTTCGACAGGGAGAGCGTGTAGAGTGGGATTTCTCTGTCAAGGACGCAAAGGACCTAGAGTTTACTATTTTTTTTGTGTCGTCAGAAAACAAAAATTTGAGCAAGGCGTTATCGGAGGGCATCAATGTAGCCACCTTGTTGGATAAGGAGGCCACTGGAAATCCAGAAGAAAAATCGTTTGTCGTAGATAACACTATGCAGGATGTCAAGAAGTTTAATGAAACATTGAAGACACCTGGGACTGACAAGAAGAAACCAAAGAAAGGAGAAGAGCAGGATAAAACGGTTGTGCTAATCCGAGCTCCGAAAAGAGCCCAGCAAGAGAAAGGGTCGTGGACACTCACCTCCTCTAGTGGTAATGGCGCTGAGCAAGGATACGTAGTTATGCGGTGGAACAACACTCACTCATGGGTGACAGCCAAAACTGTGGCTAGATGCATATTCGTCGTTAAGCCCAATGAATCGTCAGTCAGCAATGATGCGAATGCGGCGGGCAGCAGCTCTTTGTAAATCTTAAGCTCCCAGGTCCGAAAGATACAATTGTTGTACAATTGTAACTCTTTTATGGAATAGTTTAGTTTGATACACATTGCCGAAATGCATTCGACATTTCTGGTCTCACCCATATCGCACATCTAGTAAGCAGACTGCTCTCCTTTTTTGCTAGCCGTGTCCCGTTTTGTACTTAACTCCCGAGACAGGTACTGACAGGATGGTTCACACCACTCGTTTGAGTCAAAGTTAGTCTCATTGTATTGTTACCCTTTTCCCCTCGTGTACTCGTGTACCGTAGCACCTGAATATTATTAGATACAAACAGACAAATGTGCTTTAATATATAGTGGGGGATAGTTGCCAAGCCATGGCACTGCCTTCGTCCCCATCAATCCCTTCCCCACTTTCTTTGGAGAGGAGAAATGGAGCTCTTGTCGACGACCACGACCTCCACAATGCTGCTCCTGCTGTGTCTAAATTAGCTCCAGGATCTGCTACTCCCCCTCGTATCCCTATGCGTCGAATGGACGAGGAGCATGGGGCAAAGAACTCGGAAGGATCTTCGTCTCCGTTGTTTGGAAGTCAGGAAAATGGAGGTACTCTACATTCGGCCTTCGAAAAAGCGTGTCGGAAGCAAATGTTGAACCAAGAAGAAGCCCACTTCTTTGCCCGTATGAGTGAAGATGAAATCGAACAATTCAGAGAGTGTCTACGCAAAGGAATTACAGTGACCAAAATGGGACGACGTGGAGCGCCGGCGAAACGAGTAATTCAATTGACAGAGCAAGAAGATGGTATACGATGGTCAAGCAAACGGAAGTCCCCTGCATGTAGCACAGGTACGGACCAGAAAACAAGACGCCAACAAGAATCGTACTTTTTATTTGTTACTCTCTCATTCGCAGTTCACTTCGCCCAAATCGAAAGGGTTCAGAAGGGCCAGCATACTTCGGTGTTTGAACGACATAAGAAATTGTGGGGCCATTTGCGAAAGCATTCACTCTCTCTCATATGTGGTCCCGGTATTACCGGGGGAGGGAGAACGTTGGATTTAGTTTTTCCTTCAGAAGAAGACCGGACGATTTGGTACAATGGAATCACCGTCCTCACGATACTTGAACGGGTCCTACTAGATGATTGTGACAGGAAAGCATTGCGGTGGGCGTTTCTCAGAGAAGTTCATTGCCCTAGACCGTCGTACTACTTGCAACAAGACGAGAGCATTAAGCGACGGCTCTACAGACGTTGGAGCGCCGGAGATATATATGACCGCACAAAACACGGGCTCCTACGCTCCTTCGATTGCCCGATGGCAAAGGTGGACTTTAAATCCGAGGATCGAAAGCCAAAAAGTCCTGATACTTGGAATGCCAGCATGCGAAGTCGCATATACTTTTGGCAGTTTTGCAGAGTGATGGACACAATCTGTTTACGTTCCCCCTTATCGCAGCAGAAGAGCGCATTCTATCATGTTGCTAAAGAACAAAACAGCGATACCTTTGAACTAGATCACTGGACAATTAACTATGAGGGCTTTGCTCGAGCTGTAGACTTGCTCAAAGTCCATTGGATTGTGCTCTTGATTTGGTCGGTCTTAGTACAGTGTCAAAGGCGCTCTTGTCAAGATGTTAAGCAGAATAAGGATCACATAGTCCAGCAGTGTCTAGATTCAGTGACAGAGAAAATGCAAAATGGGGAAATTCTAGAAAATTATGTGAGCGAGACTGCTTTCGATCGGTTTCTTCATCGAGTGCAGAGACAAAGTAGTTCTGAATCGTCATTCGCGAAATCTGTGACGGAAAGGTACCGGCTGCTGCGCATGGACCACTCGATGTTCCCAAATTCTCGAAGAACGAGTTCTTGCAACATAGATGCAGGGAATCAAGCTCTCTCGCTTCCCGCTCTGGCCTCTTATTTGTTTTCTTACTCAAACAGCATGTTCTCTTATACACAGTGTAAACTTCAAAAGCAAGATATGGCACGTCCTCTGCGGGACTATTTCATATCATCGTCGCATAATACGTACCTTGAAGGAGATCAGATCGCCGGGAAATCATCTGCTAACGCATACATAGACGCTCTACAGCACGGCTGCCGCTCTGTTGAATTAGACTGCTGGGACGGCCCTAAGGGCGAGCCGTTAGTGTACCATGGAAGAACGCTTACTTCTCCTATCAGTTTTGAAGATGTGATATCGGCTCTGGCAGCGTACGCCTTTACCAACTCGGAATTTCCTCTCATATTGTCACTAGAAGTCCATTGCTGCATTCCTCAACAGATCAAGATGAGCGAGACATTGTACAAGCAATTCGGAAAAAGCCTGGGCCCCGTATTTGAAGAGAACACAAGTACTGACATGGCTGATTGCACCCTGACGCCCGAAAATCTTCGCCGTCGCGTATTATTGAAGTGGAAGACCCGGGAGACACAAGACTACGTAGCCAACTATCCTGTCCTGGCCTCGGATGCGTCTCGCAGACGCTCGGAAGATCTTCCTCAAAAATTTCGCGCCAGGCCTATCACCGACTCTGGGGTATATGAGTCCACTGCTCATTCCTGTAAACATTGCGAACCTTTTGCAACACATCTATCCAGGATGATTACATTGAAGGCAGTTAAATTTAAAATAATGGTGGCCGAAACTAGCTTGGCGCGCAGCAGCCTTCGAAGTTGGCACATGTGCAGTGTGAAAGAGCCGAAGTTGTTTCGATATGTCCAAAAGGAAAAAGAAGCGGTGGAAACACTGACCAGGAAACATTTAGTACGAGTTTACCCAGGTCCAATGCGTGTTAATAGCAGTAATTTCAATCCCAGTCCATATTGGTATCATGGGGTCCAAATGGTTGCCCTAAACTTTCAGACGCGAAGTCAAGCTACACGACTAAACCAAGCCTTATTCCGTTTAAATGGAAAGACTGGATATGTTCTCAAACCGTCCACCATGGAGCATCCCAAAGAAGCTGGAGATTCCGGCGAAGAAACCGTGCGAATTCATAGCATCACTACAACAGAATTCCTCGGTCGGATAATTGATGATTACGTGGGCACGGGTTTGTCTGCGAGAGGAATTCATGCATTTGCCTCTACAGCATCAAACACAGTATCCGACATTTTTCGCAATCAGTCCACAGCTCCATTTCAGTTACGGATAACTCTACTAGGCGCACAGAACCTTCCTAATCCTTCTTTAGGCCGACAGGAAAGCGAGCTTGCACCAATGCGTTTGAGGCGTCGGACTTTTTCAGGGGAAACACAGTTTGAAGATTCCGGTCGATGGCGTGATGCAGTCTCCCCTTACGTGAAACTATGTGTATACGAAGATAAGGAAGAACCTGCCGTGTGCAACTCTTCTGTCTTATCTTCCAGTTCTCATAGCCCATCCTGGATCGAACAATCAGATACCGGTGCCCGCAACGTCAATTGCTTCTGCATTCATTTGAAGTATCCTGATCGGGGATTTTTGCATTTTAGTGTATACGAAAGCATTCATGGACCCCAATTACGAAGGCGGAACAGCAAAGATCTCACCCAATCTCGCCTGTCGGTTAAGAACATTCTGAAGAGCGATAAAGAAAGCAGAGAGCTTGGGTATTGTTGTGTACCTATGATGGGATTGGTTCCCGGAGTCCGATGTTGCCCGCTAAGGCATCCAGAGACTGGAAAGAAAATCCCATTTAGTTCGCTGCTATGTTATATCCAATGTGTATAGCATACATCATGTTAATGTATCGGCGTAGCTAATTAATGTGAGGCAAAAACATATGGCAACTTTATGCCTGTTCAAGATTCAGCTTACTCCACGATGTTCTTGGCCTCATTGACATACAGTTGTATGGGATAGCCTTCTCCTGAGCGAGCAGTGATTGAATACCAAAAACTCTCTTATGTTCCTGGATATCTTCAAGCAGCACGTACCGTAATTGCTTATTGCTACTAGATGCTCAGTGGGATGCCACGCAACTGAACGCATTAACGAGCCACGGGGATAACCAATTGTTGTCTTGCTCCTCTCTCCGAAACTCTGAGCACTTCCTTCCTGCATTACCCCAGTATCGGTTTCCCAAATACAACTGCAACAAGCGTAAGAAAACAGATAGTACAAAACAATCTATACCAACTCAACAAGGGACCTACCATGCGCCGTCGTCGCTTCCCACAAACACGTAGCTTCCATCAGGAGCAAAACATCCTTGGACGTTGGAACTCCGGCAATGGGCTCCGGCAAAATTACGGATGGCCACCATGCGTAGTGAGTTTGCATCAAATAGTTTACATGCATTATTGTGTGCTACAAGAAGCATCTGATCTCTCCCTGGACGGGCACTTAAGCACACGATGGGGCATCCACGAAGGGAAGGGGGGGACACCACTTTAAGAACCTGCGGAAAGTACAGCTCCAATGTGTCCGTAGGATTACCTAAACTTTGCCATAATATTCCCATACTTACAGCGTATTCTTCCGGTGATTGTGCCTTGTGACTATCCCAAATGATCACAGTCCCATCGGCGTCACCACTAAAGAGCCTTCTACCCCTATGCACAAACTCGATGCAATTCACACGGCTAGCATGCTGGCTCTCATTTTTCTTACCGACAGCTCCCAAGCATGTCGCGTAGAACCTTCTCTCATCATTACTCTGTAGAATCATACTACCCCCTGCACCATCATATTCTTCATCCACTTCTTGAGTCCCTGTAGGCTTAGCATTGCCTCCAGCAGAAGTTTGCCATAGTCGAATCTTTCCATCGTATGAGCTCGTCAGCAAATGGTTAAGTGCTCGGGGATGCCACTTCACACAATAGATATGAGAAGGTGGTTTTGTCCGCAGCGTCGCAACGCAGCAGTCCCCTTCATTCAGAAGCGTCGTAGCCTCCAAATTAACTGAATCTCGTTGGATAAGCCTGTTCATGTTCCACAACTTGCAGGTTCCATCG
Source organism: Halocafeteria seosinensis (assembly GCA_001687465.1). Classification (NCBI taxonomy): domain Eukaryota; class Bigyra; order Bicosoecida; genus Halocafeteria; species Halocafeteria seosinensis. The sequence continues at coordinate 72,891 of LVLI01000035.1, read as the reverse complement.
CTGGAGGCGGAAGCCAAATATTGCGCATCTGCCCGCCAATTCAAGTAATATATCGTTCCGTCGTGGCCTTCTAGTTCTGCTACCAAGTTACCGTACACTGTATCGAATATCTTTATGGGAAACCGCAATTTGTCGGTACATGCGGCAGCAAGATATTTTCCCTCCGGAGAAAATTCGAGAGCCATACAGCCCAACCTTCCTGATGGTAGAGAAAACAAGTGTTTCTCTGGGAGTTTGCATGGTTCTCCTATTCCACGCTTTCGCAGACGAGCTCGCTCTGCATTCTCGTCATACCGATTATCGTGCTTGCTGACAGATTTCCGACGCTCTCCTCGTGTTTTGTTTCTTCCGCTCTTTCTGAATTGAGAGGAATTGAAAGCAATTCTTCGCTCGGGACGAGTGAGTGCACCTACAGAGCAAGCGTCCGATACTTCTTCATCGACCCAGAGCTTTGCAGCGGTGAGTTGCACTGCCAAAGAAAATGCCAAACTTCGTTTCTTTGAAGAGCGGTATTGCATAAAGACTTCGGGGCTTGGCACTGCATTTCTGGCACTAAAGGGACCAACAAAATCAGCGATAGATTTCTTTGTTGGTTCCTTGCCTTCGCGCTCAGCGTCTGAAGCACCTACTGTCCGTTCATCTACGTTTCCCTTCTGGATACTGGCCATGTTGCGGTAATAGCGAGCGAAAACGTTAGAAGACTCTACGGTGCTGTAGTGAGACCATCTATTCACGAATGATAAATCCTTGTATTCATACATTTGCACGTGCGTCACAGGAATGTAGCGTGTGCTACTTTCACTAGAACCAAAGGCATATGCTAGCCCTATTCCCTGATTGTCTAAGGGAATAACTGGCTCCATTGGCTCATTTTCTTTGTCCCCACCATTACTTTCCCTAGAGAGGACAGAGACTTTTTGGACTTCCGGAATCAAATCTGCAGAACGGTATCCTTTAATGTCAACGCCCTTCTGATGTTCCTTCAACACGGCAGGAGTCAGGCGAGTGCTCTTGCTCTTCCTTGACGAAGCTAGTGTTTGAGCCCGAGCAGAACCCTGGGGTGGCAAGAGGACCTTCCGTTGAAGATCTACCATCGGCACACCGCTGAGAGTTGTGCACCGTAAATATCCCCAGCAAACCCTGCGGAAGAACCAAAACGGCTTTAAGGGTATAGTATCGTTGGAAGAATGGCAGGCGTCCTTTCACATACTTGTGACAAGATGTTCTTGAAGTCTCCGGAAGTGATGGCCCCCATTCAATTATTTCAAACAATAAAAGCACACCCGGTTGCATGAACAAGGAGAGGTCTTCGTGAAAGATAATAGACTCATCCCACACCGGAATATCCCCCCTATCGGCCCCTCCACCAAGTGAGGCATCCCAAGCAGGTGGTGTACACTCGGGTCTAACGTAGTCACTCCAAACAGGCTTGACATGTGTTCTCCTTCCAGTTTCAGGATCCACCATGTGTAGCGCAGCCGTATCAGCCGTTCGTGATATCATCCAGGATGGCTTTCGAAGATACCTCCTGCAAATTCAAAGACCGTAGTGTTGTATGCGTCCACAATGCACACAAATCAAAGACTCTTACCCTGTACTTTCATCGACGATGTGTACCCGGACGCATGGATGAAGAACATATTCATTCTCGATTTTCCCCGTGGTTCCTAACACATGAACGCCAAACGAGGAGCCCTGAGAGCGTTTCTGGCAAGTTTTAACACGTTGCTTCCATTCTTCCTTCGGTAATTCCGGACGCAGCGACATAGGAACAAGCCCAAAACCGGCCATCTGTTGGCACGCATTAATAAACCGAGAGATCGACCCAACAGTCTTCCACCATGCTCTCCTTCCCTTCGAAATGATTCCCTGGGGAATCATAGTTTGCCCATGAGCAGTCAATCGAGGGTACCTTTCTATTTCGCCTTGAGGGCGCCCTCGTTTAGAGATAGACTGTAATATCTCCTCGTCGTTATCCTCCTCAGACTCCGGTTGTTTCGTATCCCCGATATCTGATCCTTGCTGGTCAGTTTCTCTCGATCTCTCATCTTCTGCTGTAGCCTTTCCACCCCCGGTTGTGTCCTCGTTTTCGGATTCTTCTGTTTGTTTAATTCCACGACGTTGGCTGCGCCGGGACTTGCGGCTGGTTACCGCCTCCCCGTTTTCGGTTCCCTTTGCTTCTTCTTCTTCTTCTTCATGCTGGTGCCCTTCTGCTTTTCCTTCCTCTTCATCCTTATGCTCCTCGTCGCGCTCTGAGCCAGCGTCATGAATGCTGGTTGATGGCCTCTCCCGGCGTTGTCGACGATTTCTCCCGGATCTCCCACGGCGAGTAGCGCCAGAGGACACTTCCTCTCCATTCGGCGAATCCATCTTTATGCCCCGGTTATTTACTGACTACTGTTATCATACCTCTTCAAGACTGCAAATCTAGTCGAATGAAATAGGTAGAGTTCATTGTTTGTGTTAACGGCAGAGACGGACGCTCAACTTCACAAAGCACGAATTTCCAATCACTTTCGAGAAGGGCGAACAATGCAAGGTATAGGGGTTAATACTGGAGATTGCTGTGCCAGATGATCCCCTAATAGCCCATCTAGTCGGTGATGCGCATGTCTGCCACGACACTCATTCCGATATGGTGTCGATTTGGAAAAAATGTTCAACTTCACAGCGTGCAAAGTGCGCTTCATTAAAGCTTCATACGGGCTTTAGTCTAAAAATAGACTCTTAATCCCTTACTGTTGTCGGATGTTTAATGTTTATTTGTTGTTTCCATGCAACACTCTACGATTTCAGACGTCCCTTGAAGGACTCATGGCAATTGTGACTCTGCATTGTGTCTGGCAGCCTGTTTACAGGGCAGAAGCATCCAGTTAGCCCCGTGCGTTCATATAATCATCTTAACGATCCAGTGTAACTGTGACAACAAAGAAGCCTGCCGAATTGGGCCCTCCGATTGGCCGTTGCATTTGAATTCCAACAATCCTCTGCACAGCTGACAATCGTGCCATGGTATGAGTGCGACTGCGTTCGAATCGAAATCAGTGGACAGTGGAACGTCATTCGAGATTTCTTTTATTCAAGTGCCGCAGTTTATGCGGTGACGGAGGCGAATCATTCGCCGCGAATGGCAACATCTTGCCAACCATCTGTCACTGTAACAAAAGTTTGTTGCGTTTGGCATGGTTTGTGTCATCGGAGTCAGCAAGCGATGCCCAATATACGCTGATTCATGGCACAGTTTTGTCCAGTACCACTTGGGAAACACGCGAATGTACAAATAGATGGATATGAACGGAAAGACGGAAGCACATCACTCTATGAAGGGGCATGGCAAGGGCCCTTCCTTACTGCGGCCTCCTTCCTTCCACGAGGTAGCCGGCACGAATTCCATGTACGTAGCTCCTCTTGGCGTCGATACCGTTATACAGGCAATGGATCTGAAATATTGTTGCTGCTAGAATCCTCTCATACATTCCCGCTGAATGCTTGTTTTTGAGTGACGCGCATTGCAGGCTTGAATTTCAACAGAGTTCACGACCGGAAACATCCCATGCTACCGCGCCACCTACGGGAAGCAACAGTGACTCGGATGCCGCCCATGGAAAGCAGAACCAGCATCAGAACGGTCATGCAAATGCATCAACAGCTACAGTGGGTAAAAGGTTCCGGGGAGAAGACTTGCAAACTTTGAACCCCGAAACTCATTTGTGCAAGGATCATAAATGGCTAGCCAAGCGTCTACGATGGACAGAGACTCGACCAGTAGGGGCCGGACTTGGGAATCTCGGTAATACCTGTTTCCTCAATTCAACCCTGCAGTGCATTGCATATACTCCTGCTCTTGCCCAATATCTGTTGGCGAGGAAACACCTGGAGCATTGGCGCCTGGAGGATACGGACATGTTTACTATCTTAAGCAGTGTTATCAGAAAAATGCATCAAGAACCACACAAGGGGGCAATTAAACCGATTCCCATTATCAAGAGGTTGCCGTTTATCAACCGTTCTTTTTCTATTGGAAGACAGGAAGATGCCCATGAGTTCCTTCGTTGCTTACTGTATGCCTTGCACAAGGCTGAATTGAAGAATGCGGGGCTCAAGGAAAGCAAGGCTGGACGTCGTGGTGAAACTACATCCATACACACGATATGCGGGGGGTACCTGCGAAACCAGGTCCACTGTCCCTCGTGTGGTCACAATTCAAACACTTTCGATCCGTTTCTGGACCTCTCTTTGGATGTTTCAAACGGCATTCGAACGCTTGGGAAAGCGCTTCAACGGTTCGTGGTAAGTGGGGGAGTCTTTCTCAACTCCACATTTGTACGTTTCGATCCGTCACTACTGTCCTCCTTCTTGCAGTCGAAGGAGACTTTGGACGCACAAAACAAATACAAATGCGAACACTGTCATAAACGCGTGTGCGCCGAGAAACGGATGACTGTGCGAGTGGTAAGTGACAGGGGATTCTGTGTTCTTTTAAATGATGAATAGAAAAAGCCCACACTGTGCCTGCAGCCACCCAACTGCCTTACGGTGCAATTCAAGAGATTCTCCTTTGAGCGATACGGCGGTATGATGGGTCATCTTCCCATGTCTCATATGGGCCTTTCGAAAAAGAAAATGAAAAAAGCAATGATGAGGGGTCGAATAGGAGGAAGCAGCGGTAAGATAGATCACTATATTGAGTACCCGCTGAACCTGGATCTAACTCCGGCAATGAGTGATATAGCAAAAGCTGAGCATATTCCCGCAATGTACGACCTCCACGGTGTGTTAGTGCATATGGGCCATTCGACGAATAGCGGTCATTATTACAGCTACATTAAGTCTCCGGCAGGCCAATGGTACTTGATGGATGACTCGAGTGTCCGGATAGTTTCTGCCAATGAAGCACTGCGTCAAAGAGCTTATATGCTGTTTTATTCTAGAAGAGAATATGTGCCGCCCCTTTTTCGAACTAATAACGCTGCTGCTGATGTTGAACAAGCCATCTCCGCTTCTGGTTTTCGGGGAGATCCTCAATTGAAGACTATAACCGACAATGTCGGAACCCATAGAGGCAATGAAGACACGGGAGAAAGCATAAGCATCCGAGGGGGGAGCACCTCGCTCGGTTCATCGTCTCCCACGGAAAAGTTGAATGTGCAGACATCTAAACAAGAGAGTCGCGAGAATGCACAAGACGGTTTACCGCTACCAGAGAATAAACTACCACCCCCTCGAGTCTTCAACGGCGGAATCAAACATGCCAGTAATGAGAACATTCTCCGCGTAGACCCACAGGCGCTTTCAAAGGGCCAAAGGAAGAAAATCCGGAAGGAATTAAGCAACAGGGTGGAGCATAATTCTATTGATATTTCGATTGCTAACGCTCTCCTCCGAGCTGCGGGATCAGAGCCATTGTCAGTAGCCTGCCAGAAAACCACATCTTCACCGGATAAGCCTTCTGATTTCAGGAATTTGCATACCGCCAGAGGCGAGTCACAGCCTGCCAATGATGCAGCCTCTGTTGCTCAAGTCTTTCGGAGCCGTGTCAGCGACCGCGACAAGGGGAACGATATTGAGACTCTCTCATCGGTTCAATGGACTCCACAAGCAAGCTTCATGGGCAACAAAAATACTCTTACATACCTAATGGAAGGTGATACCTCATCTACCGAGGATGGAGAGGACCCGACAAGCACGGATTCGATAAGACGACATGCTGTGGACTATGCCGCCTGTTTGTCTGCAGATGAGGAAGCCGAAAACAGCGAAAATAGCCAGAGCGAAGAGGGGACGAAACATCCAAGCAGCAACAGTCAGATGAGAAAAGACATGGAGAAAGGTCCTGAAAGAGTAGAGGTTACTGGCAACCGGCGGCGATACGTGCAGCTACTTTCAAACACAGCCGGGAATAGCAGCTTTTCGGCTGTCAGCAAAAAGAACGCAGAGATTTTGGTGGGTAGTACTTCACGAAACAGTCTTGATGTAGGTACATGGGATGATACGCCCGCTAGTACAGCAAACACCCTGCCCGCGAAAGCTTACATGCTTTCCAAGGCTCCCACTCCTTACAACACCTATGATGACCGCAAAGAGTGGAATGCACTTCTAGACGAGGGACGGAAACCAAAGAAGAAGAAACGTTCGCGAGTGGAGGCCAGTCTCGACCATCAGCCAAACCCTTTCCAGAAGAAACTCGACGAGTACGGCTCGAACCAACCTGGATACGAAAAGGGTGGACCTCGTCAGTCACCTAAAAAAAGCCGTCTGTCACTAGTGGTACAGAAAGCGAGGGATGGAATAAATCGGTTCTTTTCGAAGAAAACTCGAAAACAATAGCATGAATAGCAATCGTATGGGCCCCAAGTGTGGGTGAACAAATACTGCTGCCGCACTTGTTTAGGCGACAAGTCTTTTCCCAAGCGGACCGGTACTTCCAGTGGTCGAGTTTCCACCAGTGATGGGAACCTATGTATTTTTTCTTCACATTAATCAAGTTGGACTGCAGCACAGCTAGCGGCTTATTCTTCGAAATGGGTGTCACTAGCAGTGACGCATTACTTCGAGTCCTGCTCTTTACAATATGCATAGTAGAGTGTATAATTGATGGCCTACCGACTGAATATTCAAGTGGATCACGACTACATCCATGCACCGTGAAGACAGACAAGGCTACAGTACCACCTATCCACTATTAGCTAACAGCTCGAATCTCCACAAAAGGGGTGCGTCACAACCATCGTTTAGTCCAATTGCGTTCATCAGAGTTCTTACCGAAGCTTCCCATGTGGGTTAAATAATGGTGAATGTCCGCCAGTAATAGCTCCTCCGTCCGTTCATGTCGTTTTATGATGCGTTGATTCGCTTCCCAAGTCGAGAGTTTCTCAGTATCTTGCTCCTACACACACACACACACACACACATATGTGACAGATAGTTCACCGGCTCCGGCTCCTGCTCCTCTAACTGTGCTTTCTCCCATTCTTAAGCGGCCCGTTTCCATCCAATCCAGTCTGATTCCGTTCATCAGAATTCTTACCGAAGCTTCCCAAGTGGGTTAAATAACAGTAAATGCCTGTCAGTGTAATAGTTCCTCCGTCTGTTCATGTCGTTTCATGATGCGTTGATTCGCTTCCCAAGTCACGGGAGACAGACTAGCCACCATCGCGGCAGAAGCGGGCGGACAAAATGTACGGCCGGTGGGCTATCTGTCACATTTGTGTGTGTGTAAATGTACGGGCACCTGAGGGACCACCACACGGAAATTATCCCGTTCGCGATAAAGGCGACGGGCGGTTTCGAGGAAGACGCAATCAAATTCCTCAAGAGAATTGCCAGGAAAGTTCTGGGCTCCCCCTGGGGAACAAGGGAGATGCGGAACTTCCGCAAGCTAATGACAGCCAAACTGTCAGTCACGTAGTGTGCGTGTATTCAACTTTGATGCGCCACAACGTGAAAGAGGTTGGACCGGCACCCCTCACACGGCGTAGCGTAGCCTGTAGCACACACGTCTTCCGGTAGGAGCAATACCAATACAACATCCCTTATACTGAAGCTAACCATCCTTCCAAGAGCTAACTTTAGGGTTAGGGTTAGGGGCTAACTATGTTCATCGGTCTTCGCATTGAGTTTAATGTAGAATAACAGAGCACTTCCAATAAGCTCCATGTCACTACGGGCGAGAACCATTGTACGGTATTTAAAGGCCTTTTCATCGAGAAACTACATTCACTCGCCCTCCTTATCTTTATTCTGGGCCGGCAAAAATGCACTTGCCAAAGACCAAGAAACTGTTTCAGTCTGAGAAGATTTCCGTCGGCGAAAAGAGACTTGTCGTGGATTCAGAGGCTGTTTCTGACTTATGCCAGCACCTTCTGCCGAGCTTATCCCCTGTGTTTGCCCGGAAGACGAGAACGTTTGTCCAAGGTACAGAAAGGTTTTATTACATATATGTATACACCGGGTCTTACCGCACGTTTACCGATGACTAGCGTGGTACCCAGGGTAGCAAATTATACGTTGACTAGTGTATGGATGGGACATGTGTGTGTGTGTGTGTGACGTAGACACAGTCCGCAATAGAACCCTTAGACAAGTGACAAAAAACACTACAACATTTGTAATGGATGGCCGACGTAATATGCACACTGTCGTACCATCCGGAAGTGATTGCGTTCCCTTCTTCCATTTTCTTAAGAGCATCGACAAACATCGCAACCACGCGGAAAGAGATTCTCTCAGTTCTGCTGGTCGGATGCTCAACGGTTCTTCTTCACACGCTTGCGTCTTCCCTGTTGGCCTTGTTTGTGAGACCTCTTCGATCCAACAACGACATTGGTGGAAGAGTCCCGCTTCTCTATTTGAGGGGAATCATCGTCTAGCAAATGAGCATAGTCTTCCATACTTGCAAACGTGCTGCTTACCGCATTGGGCTCCCCAAGTTGCTTGTCTTCAAGAGTGCCCGTATCCTCATCTGCTTGCTCCTGCCACAGTAGAGCCCGAGCCATACTGTCGTCGTCTTCGCCAGACTGACTCGGGAGACTATCATTCTTGTCTGTATAAGCAAACGACTGGATGTGCTCATCATCTCCTTCGTCGTCGATATCAACGGCACCATGTTGGGAACGCATAAGGTCTTCCGCGAGCGATTGCGCATAAGCGTCCTCCTCATCCCCTCCAAATGATTCATCCACTGTCTCTGCTTCCGAAGGATGTCTCTTCTTCTTGGATTTCTTCTCCCCCTCTCTTTGCTGCTTGGTAAGAAAATACTGATGATAGAACTGGTCGTCTTCACGAATGGAATTAGCACTGGCCGAAATAAACTGCATGTCGCTCGGTGGCTTCTCCCTGGCGGCTCTTCCTCGTTTGTGATCTTGCCCCCTTGGTTGCATCACGGATCCACCCTTCATCATCCCTTGCTGGAGCTTCTTATATTGCTCTTTTCTCCCTTCTACCTCAGCAAACCCTTCAGCAAGCTCTTCGGTTTCCCCTGCACTTTCCTTTTCTTTGACTCTCAAGTATTTCTGCTTTGGGTTCTTGTACACAAACCTGAAACAAAAGTCCCCCGAGTAAATGCCACCACAGAACCGGAGGAATCACCATCGCTTACCTATCCAAGAACGCCAACAATGTAAAATCCGCAAGAGGATCACCATGGTAAGTAATTCTTCTACTGTAGCTCTTCATCAGAGCTGTAGCGAACCGTCGAACCGAAGGATGGTAATGGGCCGCCAACGCCGCCTGAACGCAGAGCAAAACTACAGCACAGATAACTCACATTACCTTCCACAGAGTTAACTTACCAGTTCCCACATACACGTAGATCGAACGTTAGAAAACTTTGGATTACGCTTATGTGCGTCGTATCTTAACCAATCTTCTTTCGCCTGATGACCATTAAGGCGAGTCTCTGTGGACTCCTCTTTCAATGAATATTCCCCAGTGCCTTCACCTTGACCGTCCTGCAACTCGTCAAAATCGACCACTCCTGATGACGTCAAAGTCTTCTCACTAAACGCGCTTTTTAAAATTGTATCCGCTAGCTCCATGTAGTTGTATGTTTCCGTCGGGTTTATGATATCGTCACTCTGAGCTGGTTGAACTCCTGCCTCCGCCGATTCATTACTTTCATTGTCACTATCCTCACCCCCCTGATTGCTATCACCTGTTTTTGTCTCAATACCATCTCTTGCTGGAGCATGAGCACCTTCATCTTCGGGTACATCCCGAGCCCACCGTTTCCCTTTCTCAATAGAAGTGATTTCTCCTTCTGCACTACAATAGGCTGGCAGAGCACTCTCTGTACTGCAAACCAACGATTGTAGTTGCTGCTTGTTAGGAGCAAGGTCTGACACCAAATACAAGACGGCAGCTGCAAATGACGCAGACATATATGTTGCTACTTGAAGAAGTCGCTTCACCAGCGTAGCTACCCGATGCTCATCCTTATCATCCCGAAGAGCGCGGTACACCAGATTCAAAAACAGATGATGTTTGTTCGTATATGGAAGATCTTGCCTGAATAACGTTGAGTACAAAGCCGTGTAAAATCTGTCACGAAAACTTTCCCTAGCCGTGGCAACCTGAAATATGAGCGTCAACGCTTGTACAGAAGTATTGAAATTAGCCTCGTGCGCGATCTTGAACAACGTGTCGGCTTTCGTCTCCAGCGTTTCCACAATGTTTAACTCGAAGCCTCCCATCGTAGTCGCATCCAGTGCTTTGACCTTTGCGGCAACGGTGGCATCCTTAGTCGATCTCTCTTTCATCTTCCGTTCCTCTCCAGCTGCCTCAGGATTCGCGGCAGACGTGTATGGGAATGCCCTATTCACTCCTGTCAACAGGGCAGACATTACTCTGGAGTTGACTTCATTGTACTTCACACACCGTTCAAACATACTGAAATATACAGTAACTAGTTGATCAGCAAGCGAAGTCCATCCTCTGACGAGAGGGAGCTGACTTAAGAACAAGATCGCGTAATACCTTGCTTTTTGGCTCACAGAAGGTCGAACAAGAAATTGCTGAACTTCTCGAACAACAATTGGTTTCATCGCTTGATGCTTTTGAACGAGTTGCTGAAGGAGAAACGTCGCCTTTGATGCAATCTTCCTATCGGCGTCTCCGAGTTTATTAACTAGGAGCGTAAGCAACGCAGCCTCCTGTTCAGGAAACTCTAGCAATAGTTCATAAACCGAGCGCACAGCAAGAGTTCGAAAATGTCGCATGGAGTCATGACTTGCAGATTCAAGAGTTGAAATAAACTGGGCATATTTCTGCTTTAAGTAATCCTCAAACAGCCAGTATACGAGGTGCGTGGACGTCGTTTGTTCATGCGTCAACGGTTGCCGTTCAAAGGGAATTAATTTCCTATGCTTTGGCAATAAATTTGTCGAAAACAAATCCTTAATGCTTTCCACAGTCATTTCTCTTTCCCTTCTGCCCTTCTTCGAAGACATGTCTATTAGAGTCGTGAGGTGCTCCAAATTGTGCAATGGGGACTGCTGTACCATCAACGTCATTGCCGCAACGCGATCTGACAGCGTTCCATCCTTCAAAACTTGCTGCAGCCATTTGTCTTCGCTAACAGCGCTCTGCTTTTTCTTCTCTTGCCAGGATTCTACTTCTGTCGCCAACAGTTTTTCAGCCTTTTTGCGCTTGTTCATTGCAACTTCGTCATTCACCTTGCCAGTTTGAGCCCGTTTTCCTTTGACCGGGAGCTGATCCTTTTGTGTAGACTCGGCATACTCCTCGAGAGATGGGACTGCTTCGTACCACGCCCCTTCACTTTCTGTCCCAAGAATTCCTGAGCCTGGTTTAACAGCTCCATTCGTGGAGGGTTTCTCATCAGATGCACTCTTTTTTTTGGACGGCTGGGACGAGCGATTTCCATTCATCGGGATTTCACTTTTTCCTTGGTGTTTCTTCTGCGGTTGCTGTTGCGGCGTTTGAACCTCAGATGTCTTGTATTTCCTAGTCCTTGTAGTTTTTTCATTCTTGTGAATATCTGTCGCTTTCTGCTGTTTTGATTCATTTTTCCCACTCTTGGAAGAACCTTTCCTCGATTTCGGAGCAGCCCCGGCTGCCTCCTTAGCCAGCTGCACTATGGACGCCTTCTCAGCGAATTTATCTTCCCCGATTCCCACCATTTCGTCCTATATTCCTGTTCAGGCTGTCCTCCGAAAAACGTGACTTCACACTCCCCTGAGAAAACGGTATTCCACAGCCACTAGACAATCGGTTAGGAGGCAATGCAAGAGATGCGCATCCAGTCTATTGTATGCACAACACTACTTCACGTATACAAGCCCAGAAGCCGTCTATCTACAAGACGAACTGTGTCACTTGCAAGTTGAAGTTGACGTTCGGGAAAAAAGTCCAAGAAAACTTTGTTGGCTAGGCTAGCCGGGTTTTCTTGAACCGCATGCGCCTCCATATGCAAGGGAAAGAGACGCTATAGGGAGGACTTGTGGTTTCACAGGGAGAGTGTTCTGGTCTGCAGTATCGGATCAAATTCAGTACTGGCTTTGTGGACAAGAGGCAGTAGAATAGTGTGGCAAAGAACAGGGGAAAGCTTGCGTGGCGCCGACAGTAATGACAGTGGGATAAGCATAGCACACCTCCAAAGAGACAGATAGAGCACAGTGCACTGGAAGCTCCGTCTGGATCAAACAGAAAAGGTAAGAATGAGGTGATATACGGTCTTGGGGAGAGAACAAAGTGCAACTTGAGGACTGAACGGTTCCCGAGAATGGCGCCGTTTGGGCGTTAAAGGCGCCCCTCGAAAAGGAGTGAGGACCTGAGGCCCTGTGGGTGGGTGTCTGCATGCATGCATGCAGGAGTGACAGGTTGCCATTCGTACACTGGGGCGTCCTCGTAAACATTGTACCGTTATCTCGTTATCATATCGTAGGTTGCGCTTTTTCCTTGGTGCAATGCAGTTTGGCCGAAAATGTACCCTTTCCAACAACTGAACGGTCGCATCCCTGCTGGTACTGGAGCAACATCGACAGCTGCCATGAATAGCTCTAGCAACAATAGCAGCGGATATCAAAATGGCGGAGCGCCCGGGCAGGGAAACGGTGCAGCACGATGGGGTGGCATAGTAACACCTGCTGGAGCAAGTGGAGCAGGGACAAACGCCAATGGCATGGGATTCGTTGCAATGGGAAGACCTCAATCAGCCACTTCGACAGGAAATAAACAACATCGAAATGCAAATTCGACAAATCCAAGCCAAGCAAGGAAAATAGCGGGTAGCTTTTATGCTGGCAACAGCAGGTAGGTGGAGAGGCTCGGTACTATCGGAAGGGTTGAGACTGTTTTTTCGACTCTGCTGCGCAGAGACAATGCCAACAATTTGATCTTATCGAATACATGGAACAGCGCGGCGAACTCGGCAGCCGATGCCCCTCAGTATCAAGGACAGCATCAAGGTAACACCGTCCACAGGCAATGGGTCTCCAGCTCGGGGCTAAAATATTCCAATCCAACGTTCCGTGCGCAACCTCTTTACAATGGGGTGGGCAGGTATGATGCCACATCGAGCGATCCGAAGCTGTACATCAGCGCCCAAGGAGCTCAAACGAGACCCTGGACTGGAGTGAACAACGATTACAACGGTATGAATATAACGTCTCTGGCCAATAACCAAACGAATTCGCGGCCCACCTCTGCCTCGAAGCGCAATGGAGGAGCAGGCAGTCCGTCTGCGGTGAATCAGCAGCAGGGAGTGGCTATGGATCGCCGAGGTCGAACGCCGACACCGAATAATGCTCGTGGAACCCCATCAAAGAAAAAACGACCAGGCTCTGCACCCGCAACAAGGAGGTTTGGGTCGAACTCCCACGGCATTACGGAGCTCCAAGGGACTCTGATGACGGCTGGTTCACCAGCCACGGGAAATGCTGGTGGATATGGACAAGGGGGCCCTGGCAGACAAGGATACGGCCCGAGATTGGTGGTTAAACCCTCCGCGGTTACTCAAGGCTCGCCCATGCAGCCGTTCCAATATGCTCAGACACAGCTAAGGGCACAGCATGCTGCTAACATGAAGGCGACAAAGACGCGGCCCAGATCAAGGAAACCCTCCACCAGCAGCACCGCTTCTACGCGCGCAGCGTCAAGAGGTAGGCAACAGAGGCAAAGCACTGCTAGCAAGCACAAGAAAAAGACGAAAGCAGCTGTCTCGCGGAATAAGAAGGAATCTTCTACTAGAAGTTCTGAATCAGGTAACTCGGGTGGAACTGGGGAGCAAGAGGGGTTCGAGACGAAGCAGCAGCAGCAAGGAAACAACAATCTTTTTTCTGTACCTCGCCCGGCTGTAAGAAGCGAGGCTGAAGACAAAACCCACTTACCATCTGCTGCCTACTATGCCAGAACTGAAACAACAAATACGTCTGAGACTCCGGTTAAAGTACGATACAGCGACGTGAAACGCCATCACGACGCGAGTGATGGGCCTTTTCTTCCAGAGACACCGAAGCATAGGAACACTGCCGCTGCTTCGTCCTTGAAGGATGATAAAAAGGGAAGCGCTATCCTTGCACCGAAAGACGATGGACCAAGCAAAAGTACGGCGAGTACTGACAACAAGCAGGGCGAATATGTTTCCAACAAGCGTCCCGTGCTTTTGTCGCGTGGGACCGAAGAGAATGCGCAGCCACTCCCAAATGCTTCTCTTGGCTCTCCTGCAGCGGAACCAGCGAATTCTTCAGAAGCGCCTAAGGAGACGACTACAACCGTAAGGATTACGCCGTCACAGAAGGTCACCCTAGATAGCAGTAGTGGGGAAGGTCCTCAAACCTCCACTGCGCCAAGCAAAGCTACCGTGACGACAACGCACACTGGGAACTCCGAAGTCCCGTCTCAGGTCTCTAACACAACTTCAACGGCAAACCGTCTGAATCGACCCCCTTCGGCTCATCCAAAGTCTCGCCCGGTACAGATGCAGCGTACGCAAGACTCGATGAATGGCCGAAGTGAGCTCCCGGAGCAAAAAGTCATACGTGTGTCCGGGAGGCATCACGAATCGAAGGACGAAGATGATAAGGAAGATTCTGAAAAAGCGCAGATCCAGTCAAAGTATAACGTAGGAAACGACGAAGATGTACTCATTCCGATAGATGACGACGGTGTAGGTGTAGGGGTGCGCGCTCCAGGTGGCTTTGATGAACAGGGAGACAAGCATTCCACACACAAAAAGGAGGCAACACCGAAGAGTCACAAATCTAACGTTTCTGGCTCGTCTTCTGAGGAAGAGTCTTCTGTAAGACAGAGGGTCCACGGAGAGATAGATACAGCAGCGGATGATGCGTCTACTGCAGTCAGACAACAAGTACGACCGCAAACGGCACTTGCCGCGACGCGCCCCGAGCACGATCGAAAAACTGCGCAACGCCCATCTTCGGCTGGACCAAGTCGTCGTACTTCCTCCAATCAACCCACCGAGAACCAATCAACTGGCGGCTCTCAGGATGCAGATCCCAAGCAGCAGCAACGTGAAAGGGAATGGCAGCAGCGCCAACGCCTCAAAGAGACAGTAGCTTCGGATGATTTCGACGGCCACAGTACTACGGATTTTTATGGGTTTGGTAAGGTATTGGGCCAAGGAAGTTTTGGCAAAGTCAGGCTCGCTTGGCATCGATTGGCAGGCTGCAAGGTGGCAGTGAAATCTTATGAAAAAAGTAAGATGAAAGAACCGCAGCATTGGAAGCGGGTTCAACAGGAAATCAAACTCATGGAAAGACTTAACCATCCGTACGTGATCAGGATGTTAGAGATGATTGATAGCCCAAAGCGAATACATATTATCATGGAGTACGCTGGTGGAGGGAATCTATGTAGCTATGTCAAGTCCCGCAAGAGGCTGTCGGAGCCCGAATCTCGACGTATCTTTATCCAGATCTTGCTTGCAACTGAGTACATGCATGACAACAGCATAATACATCGCGATGTGAAATTGGAAAACGTGCTGTTTGACCATGCTCGCGATATGAAACTTGTAGATTTCGGCTTTTCTGTTGAAGTGAAGGACCCAAATAAGAGGCTCAAAGTCTTCTGTGGAACCCCTTCATACATGTCGCCGGAAATTGTTCAGAGGAAAGAGTATCTTGGGAGGCCTGTTGATGTGTGGAGTTTAGGTGTTCTTCTGTTTGCCTGTCTTTGCGGGCATTTTCCTTTTGTTGCCAAGACATATCCAGAGCTCTATAAGAAAATTGCTGGAGGACATTTGAGGTTCCCTGACCATTTATCTAATGCAAGCCGTGACCTGCTTCGAAGAATGCTACATCCGGACCCAATGAAACGGTTGACATTGGGTCGAGCCCGCCGTCATCCTTGGGCTGCCCCTGTGGCTTCCGCTGCGTTGCGTGCTGTATCGATGATACCTGATCACTCGTTGCTGATCAATGAAAAAGACCCCAGTCAAGACCTAATCGAAGCAGCTATCCGAAAATGCACCGACATGGGATTCCGCCGGGACGTTCTCGTGCAGTCTGTGATTTCACGTGCGAAGAATGCATATACGTCAACGTATTATTTACTGCTTCATCGTTATGGTAGGACCGCACTGCTTGAGCATTCTGAGAGGCTGCGCGGGAAGGGGAGAAAGAGTGACGATACTGAGCGCCCCACGTCCGCTACTCCGCGGAGCCAAGGGCATAGTAGTGGGGTAATCACAGGTCAACCAACTCGAGGTCGCTCTTTCCAAAGACCTTCATCGGCAAAACCAGGGTCGAACCAGGGGCAAGCCGAATATCCTGATTCAAATTACGCAACGTATAGGAGGCCGTACAATACTCAGCATGGACAACAGGGAAGACCGATGAGTGCAGCTCCTTCCGCCCGTCGGGCCGGTGGAGGAGCTTCATATTTGGACAGGATTTTGCAGAACCAAGGTAACAACTATGCAGCTGATTACCTCTGAATAGTCTTAGGTGGGTTATGTATATACCACAGGTTAATGTATTTGCTTCCTTACTACCTCAGCTCTACTTGAATTTGTTGCTCCACTTCTTCTCGAAGACGCATCTGTATTTCATCAACCTCCTCGTTCGTCAGATTCCGGTCCATAGAACGGTATATTATTCTGTAGCAATGAGACTGCCGCTTTTTCTTTGGGTGCCAAAAGTCGTCTATCAGTTTCACACTTTCAACCAAGTCCCCGGCTAGACTCCGAACAAGTTCAAAAAAATCGTTTTCATGGAAACCACTCTCTGGAAGCCAAAATGTTATGTCCTTGTAACATGGAGGATACTTGCTGTAGGGTTGGAACTTAACGATCTCCCCGCTTTTGAACTGCTCGTGGAACCTTTCGTCATCAGTCCAAAACAACCGGATATCAGGGATCTCAAACAAGATCATTGCCAGTCGCTCCAGGCCAAGACCGAAAGCCCAGCCCGTTTCATTGCCTCTTCCAGCATTTTCCAAAACACCAGGATGAATCATGCCGCATCCTAAAACTTCTAGCCATTCGCCTTCCCAGAAAATTTCTAGTTCGTACGATGGGTCAGTGAAAGGGAAGTATGCGTCAATCCATTGCATTTCCACATCGCCAAATATTTTGCGGATCTGATCCAAAAAGCAAATCCAAAAAAACGCAAAATGGTTACAATCTTGCTATTGTTGGCAACGAATACATGTGTTCCAACACACCATTCCCTCTAAATGTTCCTTCAAATCTTGAACCACAATTCCGTGCTTCTCCGTAGCGCCCAAGTCTGGTGAGATCTGCAAACGAACATGTTTCCTTACAACCAGCAAACCCAAATAAAGACGGCATATAATACGTACTTCCTCTGGTGTAAACACACGCACCCCTTCCATCTGGTGAAAAACCGGATAATGCGACGAGTCGATTTCATCACGGCGGTACACGTCTCCAGCCACAAGAAATGCACTATGGCCACTACGCATCAGGTCGGTTTGATGGGCACTCGTGTGACAGCGCAGTAGGTGTGTGTCATCGAGATAAAATGTGTCGGTGGGTTTTCTCGAGACGTGATCTTCGGGTGTCAGTAGCTCATCAAAGTTCTGTTTCACTGTAACCACGGGACTTAGATCATCGAATAGCGTAAATACCGCCGCGTCTTGCGTCTCGCGTTCGGGGGATGCGTAAAATTCATGAATTTTTCGCTTGATGATGTTCAATGGGTGATTTTCCTGGTGTAGTAGATGCTTCTCGATTTTCCCTGTTACCGTCGATGGTACATTATTCGAAGGATGCCCGGCATCATTATTGATAAGTCTCCACTCAGCCTCACTTAGTCGTCTTCTACTTCCATGTTGTGGCTGTTGACTGGCACCTTCTGGCGTTTGGGCATTCCCAGCACCAGCGCTAAACGACGAATGAATGCAGCGTCCCCGATAGTCGTGAGAATGTGTTGTAGAAGGCCAAACCATCGTAAATGTGGTGTCAGCCCAGGGTTGTCGTATGGTTCCCATACGGCCAACACAACGACGATACACTCTGCGAACGAGCGCCATCGTTTCCTGCTCCGATGCTTTCGTTTCAACCAGACTCCCCAGGGATTGAACTTCAAAAAGTTTCGGAAATTTTGACCTCCTTTATACTAGGCGGCCGTATCACATGCCATTGGGGGAGGATAACCCGAGGATTCCAGCCTCATCTTCACAAAAAGAATCAAGTGGGCGAAAAGTTTGTCATGTTCTCAAACCGTCGCACAACCTCGAGGGTTCTCCCGCAGAGTCGGCACCCACAACCCGCTAAATGTGGCAATTTGTTGGAGTGTTTGCCCGTGTCAAGTGAGCGATAGAGTTCGCATGAATTTTTGCAGGGGTGCAAATATTATCTAGTTTAATACCGGATTGCTATAGTCAAGGTATGAGTAAGATATGACAAAGGCGCCAAAAAAGGAAGGAAAGAGAAGAAAAAAAAAGCGCTAGAGGGATTTCCTCCTTTTGCACTGTGCCTATTGACCCATTTTGATCTCTATGTTGTTTTCTCACCTTTGCCTTCGTCTGTTTTGCTCACTGTTGGCTTTTAGAGGGGACTCGATGAAGACATAGTCGGTTCTCCGCCACCAGCTTTCCGTTGGGGTTGCCCCTCCAGTTTCTTCAGGCTCATACGTGGTCACGCCTTTTCTATTTCAATCCGAATACTGCAGATACCATGGGTTGTGGTGGCTCTAAAGAAGATACAGTCCATGAGACTGAGCAGGCCCCGCAAAAAGGGGGACAACAAGACGCTGGTCTTGAGAAAACACCAGAGACCAACAACACCGCCGAGGAAGAGGAGGCCTCTGCTCACCAGCCCGAGCAAGAAGCTACAGAGAAGCACGAAGGAGAGATCGATAATCATGAAGAAGAACAAGCAGTGACAGGAGAAGTGGAGGCACCGGCTGATGATAAACAAAGTGATGAACCAGTGCACGATGATGAGCCTGAACATTCAACCCATCAGCAGGAGGAAGCTCAAAACGCGGAAGAGTCAGCGCAAAAGCATGAAGACAACGAAGCAGTTGAATCGGATAATGCCGCAGCCAGCAAGGGTGAAGCGCATCAAGAAGAACAATCTGCTGAGGGTGCGACAACTGCGGCTGATGATGACGCTGCATCTGACGACCAGCACGAGGACCAGGTAAGAAAACAGCAATAGGCACATTTCGGTTATCGAGTCTCTGTGACTCTTGCCCTCGTGGTTTTAGTGAATTGCAGCCAGATGTTCCTGAGGAAGAAGAAAACCGAGGACCAGACCGTCGACAATCCACTGCTGCTGAGGAGGACACCGGAGTCGGTGACGACGATACCAATGGCACTGTGCTCGCTGGGTGGTTATGGAAGAGAGGAGGAGGCACCATGGGGAAAGGATGGAAAAAACGCTATATTGTGTTGGATCATGGAGAGCTGACGTACTACAAGGTAAGCGTATTGCTTTGTGATCTTCTTTCCAACTCGTGAACACATTATAGCTGTAAAATTGCAGTCCAAGACCGACTATGACAACAACGTCCCTCCTTTGAAAGCCAACCACATAAACCTGAAGAACTATGAGCTTATCGTGAATCCTGGTGGCCAGCCTCTTCAATTCAATTTGAGGCCAAAAAGCAAGGAATACGGCACCCGCATTTGGGAGTTCTCGGCAAAGGACGAGGTCATCCTCAACTCATGGTTGGAGGTATTCCAAGAGGAGGGCGTCACCAAAGCGTAGAAGTAGATAACAGATGACGGCAGTATGAATCACTATAAATAATAAGAAACTATTAAGAATTGGATTCATCCATTGCATGTATTCTGCCCCCTCTCTTAGTTGAGTTAAGACTCTTACTTCAGAGCAGGTGTGCAGCAGCTTTTTCCTTGAAGTTCCACGTCAACTGTGTTGCACCTTGCACATCCACCACTTCCTTCGTTCCGGGTTGTCAGTGAGCAAAATTACAGTTACAGTATTTAGTGTACGGATAAATATCTCGAAATGCCTCGGCGTGGGGACAGTCCTTTGGATCGTCGCAACCCACGGGAGGGAATCATCGCTGTCTCCGTACGTCCATTTCTCCTCCCTCACACGTATACACACCACCACGATGACAAGAGACGTAGAAAGTGGCTGATTACTCACTTGTGGAATTGTCCCTTGGTATGCAGGTAACGAGATTGGAAAATATACCTGGTTCATGGCTCGAAAATGGATCGAAATACGTCCTTGATCTGGCTTACGGTAAGGAGAGATAAATGGCTCTTGTATCCGGCACCACAACGCAAGCTGAGATTCGAATACAGAGGGGTTTTGCACACCCTTAGTGCAAATGGGGGCTTCGCCAGGAGGTGGCACTTATGTTGGTGCGTTGCCTGTGGGGAGCTACTACGGAGGAGCAGATATTGAACTGAGGGTACGCCGCCACAAGCTACATGTAGGTACACTATTGAAGAGCAGTCATGTATTTCGTTGCATGGAGCCAGGTTCGAAAGCGAGGAGATCCGCGAAAGAAGAATGTTCTCTCCAAGGCGTCAATCACGATGAGCAATTTAGTAAACTTTCAGCGGAAACAAGCTGAACTCTTCCTACACGAAGAAACATTGAAGCAAGAAGCTGATGGCGCTGAGATTAACAGCTCTCTCACTCTTCTTACCAGTCCTGCACAAAGCCAGTGTGGTTTTAGAAATCCTTTTTACACGGTATAGTTCTTCCTTCGTTGCCCAGGTCACTCTGGTGACAACATTGAAGATGTGTCTTCTGCTGCGCAGGAACGAACGCTGGTAGACCGTCAAAATCCAGATCGTCGGTATACTGTCGTCTTGGAATATATTGGAGGATTTGCAGCGGAGAAGATGGGTCAGCTCGGTTTGAATATGCTACATCGGTACGATAGTCGTTGCTGCCCATTGGTTCAGTTGAACATTGCTGCGAACATTTTGCCTGATGTTGCCCAGGTTCGCTGCTGAAGGCCAATATGGAATGCTCCTTTTTACGCTCAAGACAATGAACAAAGACGACTTAAAACGCTATGTTGAACAGAAGACATCGGATGGACGGTACCCAGTAGAGGTTGCGGCTCAGGGTCAATCTATGGCTCATCAATGCTGCTGTCAGCTCTTGCTCATACTGCTCTACTCCGCCGATTTGCTACCAGAAGCAGGTGAGTGCAGCCTTCATTCTCATTTGTAAGAATAGCTTCACAAAGCTCGTTTGTTTCCGTCTCCAGGTGAGTCCCCAATCCGGGCCAGTATTCTCTCCTCCAACACGGAGCTTCTAGATGGCCAGAACAGATTGGTGCACGCCCC
This sequence comes from Halocafeteria seosinensis, assembly GCA_001687465.1. Taxonomy (NCBI): domain Eukaryota; class Bigyra; order Bicosoecida; genus Halocafeteria; species Halocafeteria seosinensis. The sequence goes on along the minus strand of LVLI01000035.1, from coordinate 51,666 downwards.
AACGAGGCAGAAATTAGGGTTGGATCCGAATAACTCCCAGAATGTTGCGGAACGCTACTCAACATTGCACTATGCTTGTGAAGGCGGGGCGTTCCCCACTGTTCGCTTGTTTGCCCTCGACGTCGACGAACTATTCACCGCCACGACTGAAGGGCTCACACCTCTTGCTGTAGCTGCTCGGTATGACAATGCAGTGCTACTTCAAAGCATATTTCAGGGATACAATGGAGTTGCGGATAGGTTAAGGATGGATATGCACTCCGATGTCCATCCTTTGCTTATTGCATGTCAGGTATGTTACGTGTTGCCCTTCTTACTGTGAGTCCGGAACGACGTTGTGGCTGAAGTGCAGTACGGCAACATGGAAGTGATCGATATTCTTGGTGAAATTTGCAAACATGGCATCGCAAGTGATAATCAGGGCCGTTCTCCATTGCACTGCGCCTCTCTAGTCTCTTCGGAAGGTAAGGCTTTAAGCACATTTCAGCTGCTCTTGTCGAAGGGATTCTCAGCCGAGCTTAAAGACGGTCAATCAAGGTCCTGTTTGCACGAACTAACTGCGCGAGGATACTCCTCAATTATAAACCACCTTGTCGACCACAACTATATTTCAACTCTCACTGTACAAAGCCCTGACGAGTGGCTAAATGTCCCCCTTTATACTGCGAAACTGTGCTATGAGATATTGCATGCGTTCAACTCACTGTCTGTAAACGAGACACTGGAATCCCTGCAACCGAACGAGCCTAAGGCATTGGCCCTATGCTACAGAATTGTCTGCTCTTCATTGCCACCAAAGCAACATATTTCTGTGAACGAGCCGTATTCTGACGTTATTAAAGCGTTAGCTCTCGCCAACAAACAAGAAGGATTAAAACCATTTGAGTTCGAAAAAGCTTTTGAAATGATCACTGATAAATTGGAAAAAATGTGCTCACCGGATACTAGCTGGATGCGCGATTACACTCACATGAAAAAATGTGTTGCTGAACAACTTGCAACAAAGCACAGTGTGCTAGAGTTCCAACAGAGTCGAATACCGAGTAAACGAGATCCTCATCTCGTCCAGTTGTGTCAGCTGCTCTCACGTAAGTAGGATTTGTGTCTATTAATAGTGGCATGCGTTTGTACAATCATATCCCTTCGCAGAAGTAGTGGATTTTATATCCTTGCCTCTGTCAGAAACCTTCCCTGTTGAAAGGAGAGCGTCTACAGCATCAGTAGAGAGTGGTAGGTTCAACGGGATACTGTAGATTCGTTAGGAGCACGACTATCGACTCGTTTGTTTGTAAGCAGAAGACTACGAATACATTGAAGCAGAAGAAGAAGTAACACCCGGTATGGAGGGCAACAAATCGCACGGAACCGGTGCGATTGTAGCCCACCAAGAGTCGTCCCAGGAAGCATCTTTCACACCATTGGAGCGACAGCGAAGTGTTGAAGCAGTCGATGAGGCCGACCTGAATGAAAATATGGAAGAAGTAAGTGAAGGCTTGCATTTTCCTGTTTAGGTTGCAACCCCACGAATCCAACATGGATGCAGCTAGTTCGCGATGTTGCCAAAATTGTCAACGCCCCGATAGGCAAAGTCGTATGGGCCCTGAAGCAAAACAAATGGAGAGTTGATGAAACGGTGAATTCCTTTTTTGAAGGATCTAACCGCTCTTTAATGCCCAACACGGATGAAGCGTTCAGGTAAGTTGTTATTTGATACCAGTAATTGATGTGTTAGGCTGGCTCACTGAGACTACAGTGATCAAGCACTGGAGGGATTACAAGAGGAAGAGGAGATCGAGTGTATGACATGTTTAGACGACTTACCTGTACGTTATTCTTTTTGTCTACGAGTTGTGCTTCCCGTGCATCTACCTCTACTTTTCTACTACAGCCAAGCAAGGTTCACCATGCCGGTTGTCGACATTACATGTGCGAAAACTGTTGGAAAGACTATCTGAAGACTTGCGTTCAAGAATACGGCAGCTCGGTTGTTTTCAAATCGCAATGCCCTACAGAGGGATGTAACACCAAGGTAGGTGGGTACGTGGTATAGGTTGTCATTTAGTAATCGTGAACGTTGGAATCCATGTTCAGGTTCCGGAAGATCTGTGGAAACGCTTTGCAGCTTCTGAGGATCTACATGAGTATGAAAAGTGGCTGATACGGCAATTCGTCAACGCTAGTCCGGATATCGTCCTCTGTCCCTCTTCGCATTGCCGGCGGCCTGTCAAGTATACTGGCAAGAAGAACGACATTACGTGCCCGTTTTGTGGACAGTTCTTTTGCGCCCGGTGTGAGGGGGATGCGCACTCTCCTTCTACTTGCCAGGAAGTGGAATTATGGCATGAAGAGAAGCGATTGTTCACAGATGAGGCCACAGAGCGCTATGTCATGGTAAGTGGCCAAGCAGCAATTTCACATGACGATACTCAACTACTTGGCAATATATTCCTTTTCAGCGCAACTTCAAAAGGTGCCCGCAATGTCACACATACATAGAGCGCACTCAAGGTTGCAACCACATGAAAGTAAGGGAGCTGATTATTCTTAGTGCCGAATTTCTGCAAATTGACTATATGTATTTCATTTCTGCAGTGCACAAATTGCAATTTTGAGTATTGCTACATGTGTAAACGCCCATGGGCCGATCACGGTGGGGGATTCTTCCAGTGCAAGTACTATGAAGAGGAAATCAAAGCCAGTAAGAAAAGCGAAGCAGTTGTTGACTGGGAAGGTAAGCTAGCTGCGGCTTCCAGACTAACTCGTCCGCCTCACCAGCAGTAGTGACTCTACAGACTACACGGAGGAAGAGAAGAAGAGAGCACTTGAAGAACTCAATACTCAACGGCAAAAGGAATTTGAGTTAACCAACGCTGGATTCCAGCAGCAACAAGACGGGATCGACCGTTGTCGTGACCTTCTAAAGACATTCCAACTTCAAAACGAAGCACTGAAAGATGGTAAGCGCCGGTGATTTCCGTCTTTGTCCGTCCATTTTCACGGGTATGTCCGATCCTTGCAGCCGAAGAAAAGGCACAGCACGAATTAGAAAAAGAAAGAAATTCCGGAGCAGCTGCTTCTGCCACCTCGACTGATCAAGCGCCAACCATTGACGACGCGACTTTGGAGACAGATATCGATGTACCACCGCTGTCTTCCAAAGATTCTATTACAGAATGGAATATAGACTCGAACCCCAACAGAGCTCAAATTGACAGAGATGTAAAGAAAATCTTTGATGAATGGTCGGAAAGCCAGATGGAGCAGTGTATGGGGGCTGTACAGAACTCTCTTGAAGATGTCGCGACCGTCAGTAACGTCATCTGTAGCAACACGACGGTGACCAAGGCTGGCGAGCGTGCAGGCACTGTAAAGTTCTTTACTTCTCTAACGCCCAACTCCCCCTACATGGAATTCCAATGTCGCCATATGACCCAAGGAAGGCTCATGTTAGACCAGCGACAAGGGGAAGTTTCCAACTCATCTACATTGATAAGCTTCTCATCGAATGGGCAAGTATCGTGTGGGGAGGATAGCCAGCAGGATGATACATGGGCGTGGAGTGAAGGCTCTGTTGACCTTGGTGTCGGAATTTTGTTCGATGACGGCGCCCATCCAATCCCTCAGGCAAAGTGTTACTTGTTCACAGTAAATGGGCGTGAAGTCGTTCGCCTCCCGGCAGAAACCGTAGACCATTTGGAGAACTTGGACGGCACTTTATACAAGGCTCTAGAAAAACGAGTAGATGATAGGCCTGCGTCTCAGCTGTCGATAGCTGGTGCTGAAGAAGAGAGTATCAAAGCGTACCGCACAGCTCTCAAGTCCCGCATCCAGTCCCTTGCACAGCGGCAGCCGTGTTGTTCGTACATCAAGTTAGTCATGGAGACACAGAATAGTTCAGCTACTGTTGACCTTGTTGCGGGGCTGCCATCGTTTATCAACTTTGATTGGAATTCTAATCTTACTAGGCTCGGCCGTAGATTGAATTCACAGAACCGCAGATCTCTCGAGCAGGCTACGCACCTACTGGAACAACTGCTGCAGATGTTCCATTCACAGCGGGCAAGCGCGCCAAGTAACAATGAAGAAGATACAAAGGCGGATGCCGATAGGCGGGAAGAGGTGCAACAGCATGCTAAGGCGCACTACGACGAAATTATGGCGGGTGGTTTAGATGCACTTCCCGTACGACGCCGCCAGCGAGAGAGGTACTTCGGAATTATAGAAAAGTCGTTGAGAGTCTTAGCAGAGTTCCACCATGTATACAAGTGGACATGGGTATGTAGTCGGCAAGATTCAACCTTGTTAGGAGTACTGGTCTAGCCATTTTTTGCTTCCGCAGGTGCACACGTTCTACATGACATCGGACGACGCGAAGAAGGGTCCTTCTGCTGCAGGGGCAGCTGCGGGTACAGGGGGCACTGTTGCCTATTCAGATTTCAACAGGAAGAAGGCAGTAGAGTCGTCACTGGAGCAGCTTCAAGAGGTTGCACAGATTTTGTTTGATGAGGTGAAACCCACGGGAAGTATTATGGCAACGAAAACTCAATATTTACAGTACGTGCGGTCATGGCCCCATTCTCGTTGTACTTGAGTGTATTAGTTTACCCTTATATGTTACAGGCATTTGGCAAGGCTAACCCAGGATCGTTATCACAAATTAATTCAGGATTTCGAAATTTACAATGCCGAAATGTATGTCCCAACTATGTATTTCTTCGCTTAACAGTCCGCGTTCGATAAGCTTGTTCACATCTGTTTGTATGCAGGGGGGAAAGTGATATGGTTAACAGAATGAAGAAACGTAAAAGTTAAATCGGATTCTGGTATTCGATTTCGCTACGTGTACACTGACTTGGTTCTAATGTGCATCCAATGAGGAACGATCTTTACAAAGAGACTTGCGACTTCGAAGACATGTTGTGGCTAGCGATGCTTCGTTCCACTTCTTCACATACTGCCAGCAGTTGCTGCATGTGATCTCCATCTATTTCCATTTCGAATGCCTTATCCTCTCCTGTTTGAGCATTATTCATTTGAAGTTGCACTTTCACCCGAGGATCTGTAGCCAAGTGCCCGGCCGCTTCTCCCTGTCCTTCTTCTGCTTCTCCTGTAGAGTCCGTGGTATTAGCGTCCCTACTGGCTGCAACAACGTCCACTTGCCAGGCAACATTCTGCAGGAAAACCTCACAACACAGCCAACATGTGTTTACCATCTGCTTTCAGTTTCGATCGCCTTACAACATTCATACCTGTAGCTCATCCGTCTGTTTGGTGGTATCCACGAGACATCGAAGGATATCGCCTCGTTCCTTGTTATACACTTTAGTGAATTCTTTCCTCGCTTTCTCTCCAGCATGTAAGGTCTTGTTCAGAAAATTGTCCAGTTCATTCACATCCCATTTTTCGCTTCCAGCCAATACGAGCACCTGCGCGACGGTCTTAAACACTTGTACTTTCTCCTGATATGCGTCGGAGGACTGGGAATCCTCGAATAAAGGGTCCAATAGCTCCAGAATGAGGTGCAAAGGGAGCTCTGATTCCGGTTTCCTGTACACGACACGCTTCAATACAGCCTGAACAAAGCTTCCTACTGACTTGGCCGGCATGGCATCACTATCGAGAGCCTCCAAAGATACCAGAGAGGTGTCCATGGACTGTGCATGCCGTGCCTGCTGGGGTCTTTGATCGGTCCCAACCGCACTGGACGAGCTCATTTTACATCTATCATGAAAATGTATCACACATTGGTATTTTCTTACAATCCTGCATGATCCATTGATCTGACAACTTGGGACGCGCAGAGAGCGGCATGGGCCATGGCTGCTGCCATCGCTAGTCTAGACTCTAGAGTCGAGCCGAAAAAGCTGCTTCACAGAGAGTATGTATACCACAGTACGAAGTAACATACAACAAAGGCATACATCGCATGGTGTTTATTCGTTAAACCAGGAGCAACAGACAGAACTACTGCTACCAGGAGGTAGTGAGGATGAAGAAGTTATCTACTTCGTAATCGCATCACTGCTCCCCTTGTACAAATTTACGAGGTTTCAGTCGATGAGGCGCACCATGTGCATCCGGAACATGCCTGTGCAACCAGCAATGCATATTACAGGTTTCGAATATCATCTGCGAAGAACATGTGTACTTACATTGTATATATGATGTTGGTTGGATCGTGGTCCTCATCGCGCTTTGTTTTCCAGTGAATCGATTCTTCATATATACTCTCATGCTTGTTGACTATCTCGTGGAAGTTTGGATTGCCTTGTCCACTCGAAGCTATAAAATTGACCACCGGATTCAGCTCTTTCGGTGTAAACATAGTAGGAAATCGCTCTACTGTCCTTGCCATGGCCGCCGCGAGGGATGAATCCGTTTCTTTCAAAATGTTAAAGGCTTCGGCCACCATCGAGAGCTGGCGACCAGTAAATTCTATCTGTCTCTCAAAACGTTTCCCAATCGCTGGTGTTGCTCGTTTCGCTACAGCATCTAGGAAACCACGGTCATGCACGTTCTCCCGAGCCATGATAAGGACTGTGGATGCAATTTCGGCTGCCAGCATTTCTTCCATTCTTCCACTGAGTTCCCTCGCGACTGCACGATACCAGTCTTTATGCTGCGCTTTGGCTGCGTGAATGCAGTACGTCATTTGTGCCAGGTCATCCGCTTGGAACTGTCCTAATCGATTAATTGCTTCATCAGCAATCCCTGCATTGATATCAAAGACACTTCGCATGCAGCTTCCATCCAACCCAGCGTGCGTCTATCAGGACATCCCTTACCTTGCATGAGGGGTTTAGCGTTGTCTCCAACACCAGCATCATGAATATGAAACATGCCATAAGCCAATTCCGTGGCATTAAAAACGGACATGGGTGATCTTTGTTCCAAGTCAGCTTGAGAGGAGCGTGTGACAGCATCTCCTTGCTCATTTCTGTGTCCTACTACATCCACCACATCACTCCGCGCTCCAGCTCGTCTGGAGGCTAAGGAAGCTCCTGACGAGGCTGTGGCAAAAGAGCAAGCGCCTCCTGCTCCTCCTCTTCCTGGGGGAGTGGTATATAGCGCCTGGAAGCGCCGGCGCCCAGCCCGTTGGAGATGAGACAGGCCTGTATGCAGTTTCATCGTGGTTCTCTCAGACTCTACACGGACAGTAGAAACCACCACACAACAAAGGACTCGGATTATTTGTCTAGACTCTAGTGTGATATCGTATCGTCCATTATAGTCCAGGATCGATGACACAATCCCGGCCTTCCGCCCGGATTCCGGGCGACGAGCCCGGAGGGAGGCGCGGCGTGAGGCTTTCTTTCATCGCTAATGATGCAGCATTGATTCTCGTCACCGTAGCTTACTTTCGTTACGAGTTTCACAGTGCGTGTGCGCGTAGAGTAGGAGGGCAGAAAGCAGCGGATAAACCACCATAGACCGTCTTTTTCTTTGCTGCTGAAGCGACACCTTCTCTTTGATATTTATCATTGGTAAGTGAGTGTTTCCCATGGTTCCGTGTAGAAATCGTTGACCCGTTTGGTGATTGTCTGAACCGACATCTCGTATACAAGTGCTGTTTCTCCCCGAGATAGAAGGAGAGCGATTAAGGTGTCTGGAGTCACCACTGTTTTTGTTCCCTTATGTCTCCCCCGGGGAGCCGTCTTCACAGAGTTTGGAATTGTAACTACTTGTACTGGAAGTGGATTGTGTGTTTGCAGTTGCAGTATCAGTCTTTTAATTGCTAATTACGATGGCCGAAGCAAACGGAGGAGCCGCCAGTAACAGTGGTGTGAATCCCAAAGCATACCCGTTGGCAGACGAGAAACTCACCGTATCCATTCTCGATTTGGTACAGCAGGCGAATAATTACAAACAACTGAAGAAGGGCGCGAACGAAGCAACTAAAACGCTCAACAGGGGGATCGCTGAGTTCGTTGTCCTTGCGGCGGATACAGAGCCTCTCGAGATTTTGCTGCATCTGCCCTTGTTGTGTGAAGATAAGAACACACCATATATCTTTGTCCCCTCCAAAGTGGCTTTGGGTAGAGCGTGTGGAGTCTCCAGACCTGTTATCTCTGCTTCGATCATCACGAGTACTGACAGTCAATTAAAGAGCCAAATTGAAACCATGAAGGTTGCAATTGAGAAGACGCTAATCTGATAGAGGAAAATCAAAAAACAACACTAGTGGTTATAAAGGTGTGAGTTGGGATAAAGATGCTAAAAAGTGGATAGCAAACATTCGTATAAATAGAACACTAAAAAATTTAGGACGCTTTCTTTCAACCAGAAGCTTTACGTCGTTGGGCAGTCACTGTACAAACCAGGTGTATTTTGTTTCGTTCGACTAAATGGACATACCCGTAATAACGCCTACTACTATCACATCCACTCTCAACATAATTGAAAGGGTACCACATATACTAGTTCCTATGGACGTTTATGGGGTTGTTAATTCGGACGGAATATCAGGAGTACTTAAACAAAATCCCACACTCATCTTGCATCCTGTAAAACACAATGACACTCACATCCTGCCACAGGACACATTTCGTGCACGGAGAACCATTCCAGCAGGTTCTTTGTGTACCCTCCATGGCGACAAGAGGAGCACCACACCCAGGTGTCCTCAAAGCGTTTGCCTCCGTCTCGCGAGCTTGTGGATTCTTTTATAGGAAACGGAGGCATATTCGTCGTAGAATTGAAGGCGTATCGCAGTGACGTCTCCAGCAATGGCCATCTCTCATTAGCTGGAGAGTTGACGCTTCCATCAATATTACGATCTATGACCTCATCCAAGCGCTCGGTGACGCTTTTTTCTAATTCATTCACATAGTGGGTATAGTCTTCGCAAGAACCAAAGTGAGTTCCCAAATAGCGCAAGATTTCAGGATGATTTCGAGAAAAAAGCTCACTCCAAACCCTGGAAGAATTCGAAAACTCTTTCTCGTAGGTGCTCAATTGATCCTTTTGGACAATCCTACGGGCAGGGTTTACGACACGCATAGACAAAAGGGATAGCGAGCACTTCGGCAGCACTTTTTGACACAGAGGACAGCAACGTAAACGTGGTCCTTGCTCATTCAACCATGCCAGCGAAGCAGCAGAGTTTTTTACAAAGTAAGGCAACGTCAAGGGCTTGTCACAGAAACTACAGCGCATGTACTCTGAAGGAGCATACGTCACCGTTTGCGTCAAAACACCCCAGCCGTAGAAACTCAACGGAACAGTTGGAAATACATAAGATAGCCCCAAGAACCGACGCATCAATGAAGTATCCGATTCGTTTGATTCCATGTCTACGTTCCTGTTCAGCATCTGGGTTGCAACCGTCTTCTGGAACGGCGAAGGTGAACCTTTGAGTCTTGTCTCCACAGGCGAATACATGCTGGGGAACTTCCCGCGATAACTGAAAGGAAGAACAGAGTGCAACGACTCTGGTGGTGGCACAGATTGCAATGGAGGGACGGGATTGTTTTTTGTCGGAGTACTTAGCGAAAGTGGGGACCGCCCTTTCAACGGTTTCTTCCCGGCACCTTCGCGAATGTGAGCGGTAATGTTGCCCCGCTGAGGAAGTGTCCGCTGAGACCCACTGCCTTCTCCGGGAGAGCTCCATTCCTGTACATCTTCGGTCTTCGCAACTGGAAGAGTCGAATGAATTAGTTCCGATAACTGGGTTACAATGGACATCACGTTTAGTGTTGGTCGCATGTGGAGATACGAAAGAAAGAACTGTGCTAGTCGCAAGACGTCTGCAGCATGTGCACGTTCTGATATTAGCTCTGCCTTGATCCATTCGGAGACTTCCTCAAACCACGCGTTAGTGTCACGCACTTGCCGTAGCCTGGCCGTCCTCAAGCCACAAGAAGCGTCCTGCCGTTGATTCTCCGTCGCTCGCTTTTCATGGCGCCTTTGAGTAGCGGCAAAAAAAGGATGCCACAGCGGATCGTGTTGGTGTCCCCGTGCAGCTTTGTATCGCATGGCCAGCTCAGAACGGACAACGTCTAACGCCGCCCGATGATGCCAGCATCTCCATCTGTCAAGTAGCCCTACATACGCGCCCCACCAAGCCTCCACAGCCATAGATATCGCAGTGGTCACCGTGTAGGGGTCAATTGCCAAACAAAATAGGGAAGCAGTTTGAACGTCAGCACTATGGTCCACAAAGTTCCGCAAGAGGGACTCGGAGCTTGACGTAGATTGCTTCGACTGAACTTCATTTGAACCAGGAAGCCCATTTAAACTTATTCCTCTGATGTCACCAAATGAGCAAGCCCATCCAATGAGATGGGAAGCAAACTCAAGTGCATCCTCCAAGGGGAGTACGGTCAAAGCAAGTCCAACCCTATCATGCAGCTCTAAGCCTTCGTCCGCCAGACAGCAAGCGAATTCTTCTTGTACGTGGTTTGGTATCGCGGTGCTGGCATTTATCTTCCGTGAGTCCTTGAAAACAGGAAGGCTGAAAAGCATTACGCTGAGCAACATAATAAGATAAGGATGACGATGCCTTTTCCTTAGACCATCGACCGTCCACATAGCTTTTAATTTCTGCAGCATATGCTCTATGCTGGTTTTGAGGTTAAGCCACTTGGTCACTAGATTTCGCGCAAACTCAATCGGCGACCTGTTCGTTTCGGTGCTTCTGGCAGTATATGCAGAATCTGCCTCGTACCCCAAAGAAGACTGATGAAAGGTTGCATTTGAGAGTGAAATGTAAGCCTCCAAAAGGTTTGCTATAACTCCGTACGTCTTTCGTAAGTCCCACCAAAATTCACTATGGACATGAGACGTGTCAATCGCTTGCCCATCATCAAGCGGAAGGTACGCTGGGCGATCTTCCTTATCAGAACCTTTATTCTCACCATCCTCGGCTCCAATTTCAACTCCCTCCGCTAAGTATTTTAACAACCTAGCGGACCAAGTACAACCAAATAGGGATGCAGGAAAATGTCCGAGCGAGGGGACCGTTTTATTCATTCCTATCTTGTTTACCTTCCTTAACGCTTCAGAAAGATAAGGAAGAACAAGAAAAATATCAACAACGGAGCACAGACCCACGGCCCTCTCCCATCTGCCGTTTTCCACTGCCCTCCCTAGGTTGCCAGCGAATCCATCGGCGATTTCTTCCGGGGTATCCGACGGGTACATGAAACCGTCTACGTTCCAGGGGAGGAAGTGTCGTTCCTTTTTAGCCTTTTCCGTCAAAGCTAACGGGTGAAGAGGCAGAATGGGCCAATCACAGCAATAAAATGCCAGGCTTCTAGTTGCTTCTATTTCGGCCACGTTTCCGAGGCTATTTCGATGGTTGATTAAGGAGCTCAAGCTTATAGGCCCGAGAGACTTAACATTACACAATGAATCATCCCTCTTCGACTCTCCCGTAACGCTCTCCTCAACGCTCCACTCATTCCCGTGTCGATACATTCCAAGAACTCTGTCCATCATATTTTGAACCATTAGTCCGTTGAGTGGCAGCGGCAAGCGCGCCGGGTCTCCGAAGGTATTAGAAATTTCTTCGGTAACAGGGGTATTGGCAGTTGGTCTACGATGTTTCCTTCCATTGCAGAGCCACCCCGAACTTTGGAGCGAGGACAGTAATTCCTTCGTACTAGTGAGTGTGATCCGTGTGCCACACAGTCCGCTGAGCCATTCCCATGCGGTGCGCAAACGCCGGATACTATGCACCCTTTCTATCTTCGCCCACCATTCATCGGGGACAACGAAAGAAGCTTGAGCTTCCTCCTTAACGGCATTTGTCCTGCCAATACCTAAGAGAGAACGGCATAATTCAAAGGCATCATCATTTGTACTACCCCATGAGTCCTCCGCGATTGCACACAAACAAGCTTTGATATCCGCTGCTGCAGAAGTTTTATGCACTGCCTTCGACTGGCCTTGAGTGGCTTGCGAATGTTTACCGTGGGAATCCCCATGGTCCGCTTTCCGTCGCCGACCATCATGTAGCTGAGGTCCCAACAACGTTTGCGAGTGAGCGGCGGCTGTAGCACATAAATTATAATTGTGAAGGAAATTAGAGCCATATCCAGCAAGCACCCGCTCTCGCATAGCCTCTGTGATGTCCGCATAGAACCCGGAGACTAGGCTCTCGGAACTCTCAGCCGCAACTGGGGTTGCTGAGCTTTCGTCAAGCAGCCGCCGTTCAACAAGCCAGGACCCCCGATCTTGGAATAATTGCACTAGTGGCCGTGTCGACATCGTTGCGCGTTGCAAGGCGGTGTTGTCGTACAAAGACGGCTGAATCATCTGTGTGTCGACCGAGACTCCCGAGTGTGTCGAATCCCCCGCTGAAGAAGCCACCACCGTGGTGCCTCCCATGCTGGTGGTTGCAACGGAATCATGAAGTGCATGTTGCGAGCCGATTGCATCAATACTCGTATGATCGTCTATCTCAGATGTGGGAGTTATCGTCGCTGACGGGGAGCACGTTCTATCTGTAAGATCACTTCTCATCCAGCTAGTGCTGCTGCTTTCGCTGCTCCGGTCCTGGTCCCCTTCGCCTCCCGTACGATGCGGTGGAACATTGAGAATATTGTGCCGTAAGATGTCATTCTTCCAAGTTGTCGCATGTGATAAATATTTCCCCGTGGGCTCGAACGCGAATGCTGAAGCATCAGGGCTCCGAAGCACCGGGTGTGCATGGGAGTACGAGTACGAATAGCCCCCTTGCTTCGAGCTCACCCGGTGGGTTGCGCTGGTGGTAGAAGATAAATATGAACCTGCTGACGAGGCCATTATTTATTTGTCGCAGTACTGTACTTCCTCTGAGTAATTCTTGTTCGTACTGGAGGAACTCTGCAAATGAATTTCGGGTGCTTCGGCATCAAAAGGTCACTGAGGGCAAAGCACATGACATTGTGGACCTACACCAACTGCATACTCTTCCTCACCTTTGGGGAACCACTGCAACATTCCAAAGAGCTGTGTATGGTCCATCTACCTCCGGGCGGCGAGCAGCGTGTGAAGTTGAGAGCGGTGGTTGAGTCTTTTTGTAGTTCCGGCTGGAGGGGAAGAGAAAGGGCGATCTGGCTTTGTTAGATTGATCAGGGTTTACTGGATTAACTGAAGACTTCAGAAGCTCTCTGTTGATTTCTTTCCGTGCTAAGTATATTTCTCTAATACGTATATATCTTAAGTTGTCCTCCGCTGGTGATAGGGAAATAGAATGCCTCCCCAAAAAACACATACGACGTAAGCCACGAGCACGATCTGCTTTGTCTTCTGCTGTTGTTATGACACCGTAAAAATCACTCCCTGGGTCCGTATGGACTAAATTTGCAGACAACCCATTGTCACGGGGACCTCCGTTGTGGGCGTAAAGTTCAAAGGAGGAGTGCTTTTGGCTGCAGATACGCTAGGTATGTCAAGAACTGCACTCTTCAGGCCCTTATTGCATACACATGCTTAATCACTTCTCTTGTGCCGAGACAGGCAACTATGGTTCCATGGCTAGATTCACAAATTTGGATCGTATTCGTCAATTTGGCTCATACACCCTGATTGGGGCCAGTGGGGAATTCAGCGATTTCCAGCTTCTGTCGGACATCTTGGAAGAAGACCTATGTGATGACCGATGCACAGATGACGGAAGACAGTTAACAGGACGTGAAATCTATAGTTGGCTATCCCGCGTTATGTACAATAGGAGAATGCGACTAAATCCTCTCTGGAATTCACTCTTGGTCGCTGGTGTCCACAAGGGAGATGTTTCTTTGGGTATGGTTGACCTTTATGGCACAGCGTTCGAGGAAGATTTTATTGCTACAGGCTTTGGCCACCATTTTGCCATGCCCATACTAAGGGAAAAGTGGAGACCGGACATGCCAGAAGAGGAGGCCAGACAAATGCTGATGGACGTGATGCGTGTATTGCTATACCGTGACACGAGGACAATCAACAAGATCCAGGTCGGACGAATCGCCACTGACGGTGTGAGCATCAGTGAACCGTTTTCTCTTGATACGAAGTGGGATTATAAAGCGTTCATTGACCCAAAAGGTGGTGTAGAGTGCGGTGGAAGCTGGTAGAAACTAATTCCCTAAGAAATACACTCGTGTAATTCGAGTAGGTAAACAATCCACACTTTTTTGTATCTTCGTCTACACTGTTATTGCCTGGTGTACATTAGTTGGTATCTGCGATGACTTGCCTGCGAGTCTGGCCACTCTCAATTCCTCATTAACAGCACTGATTAATGTTGAAAACCCCGTTGGTGATGCTAGCTATTCGAATGCACATATAATGTGCTCGGTATGTTCGATACACATGTTGTTAGTACAACTTTGCGCTCTTCTTCCTTCTCGAGCGAGCATTAACTCCGTGTGTAGGTAAGAGTATCGATGTCAATACATGTACCGAAGGACGCAATGCTTTCATTGTACATCTACTGCCTATAGTGCTGGTGGCCGGACGTGTTAGCGACACGGCACAATTCTGGAGGGTTCGCGAGGACCACGGTTGGAATAAGTCAACTGTGCTGTACTGACTTGTTTGGAAGGGGTCAGCACGGCTCTTTGGAGGAGTCGACGCACAAAATTCCTTCCGGGACATCTACACTACAGAGGGGCTTACGATCAAGACACTTCTCGTGCCAAGATAACATTAGAGATACCTACGGGTAATGTTAACTCGTGAAACGTGGATCTTTGACTGTGGTGGTCGCAGGTTTCGATTCCTCGCTCCCTGAGCGCGATACTGCAGTTGAAAAACAAAATGGAGGTACTGTAGGTGTCGAAATATCAACGATGTACTATCTACCACAATGGAATTTTTTCACCTTTTAAGGGACTGACATTGTATTCTAAACACCAAATCGACATCCTTCCTTCAACGTTTGGTTGAACTTGCTTCAATAGATGCGCATACAGCGTATATTTGTAGGGCCTTCAACGACCGTGATTTTTGTACAACATGCCTCCGGTACGGTCATGCTATCATTCTACAACTTAGTTGGTAGTTTCCAGTCCTAGCTCCATTGATTACTGTGATGGACCCATATCGAAAGGCTAGGCTCCGAAACGAAGTCTGGGAAGGCAGTATTCCAGCACTCTTTCAATTGTGCGCTCACGATGTCGCGGCATCCACGTCTCCGTTGCCTCAACTGGTACGTCACGCTTCACAGGAATTGGATGCAATGACATGACACAGACTGTAGACTATTGGACGACCAACAACGCAGGTGATGATTCCAAGGTGCTCATATGTACCTCTGGCATTGCTCACGAGCACAGCATGGAACTACTTCAAGGAGTTCATGGTACAGAAACCCAGTCAGAAGGATCAATTTTGGATAGAAGACGAACAGAAACAGGTGCCGGTTCGATGGCAATATCCAGCTGGGGTCGTCTATGATATTCATCAGTTAAGCTTGCAACATCGCGATTCTCCCGAAGGAGAGACGACAGTCGCCGCAACCGCGAGCGAGACAAACAAGAGTTTAGCAACGCACACACAACTGCCAACAGAGTATGAGGCAAACGAAGGCCATATTGTTGTCGCCCCTGGAGTAGGGTCGGCTGCTAACCAGCTGGTCCCATGGAGACTGGTGATTCATGTTGGGGAACCACCAACAGATACAGTACGTACAAATATTACTCTCTCAGGTTGATACTCTCTGGCGGCTCACCATTCCATTGCGCACAGATTCCTCCCTGTACTGAGGACGACGATGTCAAGTGGAGGTTCAACCAAAGTCTGAAACAAGCTGTGTATCTACAACAGGACACTGTACAACCAGTGATGACAATGCAGAAGTCGAAGCACGAACGCCTATGGTATTGCTTAACAAAGGGAGACTTCGAAGGTACCTGTACCTCTTCTCCTTTACTAGAAGAGGTAGCAAATCATGAAAAACCTGGCAAAGAGCTGGTTTTCCCGCTTCGCATTCTTTACCAGGACAGACCATGCAAGCAGATTCGCGGTACCATAAGTGACGCTGATGGTATTGAACTAACAGTAGGAAAGGTCCTAGAGGCGTCAGGCTACACATACGAGCGAATACTGTGCCACGGCATCAATGTGCCGCCGTCAGCCCCCGTTTCGGAAGTCTACAAGACTATGCGCCATCCTGATGGGTTTTTATATGTATGCGTTGGATAATATGGTGTGCACGGGTTCACCGCTTGACCTCGTGGGCAGATTCTGATGCGTCACTAGACAGATGGCTGGACTCCTCCCACTCGTGGGTCTCCTCATTCTCCTCGTTCTCCCCACCCGCACTATGAAGGTACAGCTCGCGTTCACGTTCCAGTTGACGAATTTGTTTTTGCGCACTCTGTAAACTAGAGTTCTCATGTTGTGAACGAATGTCTCGTTCCGTCTTCAGGGCGCTACAGACTGCTTTGAGCTCTTGGAATCTACGGAAGACATCCAAGAGTTTTCGTTTGTATTCTTCCGCTTTAGCTCGTATGTTCTTGACTTCTTCGGCTTTTTCTTTTTTCAACTGTCGTTTCTGATCATTGAGGTACTGACGCCATGTCTCGTCTCGTTCCTGTAGTCTCGTCCAATAGCCGGTAATACTTCATCTTGATAGCAAAGGCCTGACAAGTACTCACTCGAGATGCTTCTTGCAGTCGTTTGTTCTCCTCCGACGCATTGCTCAGCTCATCTTTTAAACGATCGACGGATTCCTCCAGTTGGCGTTTCTCTTCTGCACTCAAAAATGAAGAGACAAAGTCTTTGCCATAATGTCTCAAAACATCACTGCTACTAGTCCACACCAGTTTACCTTTCACTTCATTCCAATTGGACGAATATTGTTTCAGTTGATTCTGCACTTCAGAATATTTGTCAGCCGAAGCTTGCAGCTTTTCAATCTGTCGCTTGTGACGCTCAACTTCAGCGGATCCTTCGTTGTACAGGTCCTTGTACTTCCTTGCTTCTGCTTGAGCAGCAGAAAGTTCCTTATGCATCTTTTGCATGGAATTTTGAGCCTCGTGAAGCTGACTTTTAAGTTTTTTCGCGCCAAATACATCGAAGTCGTCCTCAAGTGTATCTTCGTCGTTGGCTCTGTCACTGAATATTTGCATAGTTGAGAGTCGTTGCTCGTAGTCTTGTGTAAGTGTGTCGATTCTATTCTGCATTATGAAAGAAATATTATAATTTAGCCGTAAACATCAAAACAGGCTACATAAGCCTTTACCTTATAGCTCGTCTCTAATGTCTTCATTTCTTGTTGCAACTCAGAAACTCTTCTCTCAGCAGTATCGGCGCGGGACTGTTCGTAGTCAAGCTGGCTTTGAAGTTGACTTTCCTTCCGTTCGGCCTGCTGCCGCGAACTGCGAAGCTGAGCCTCGTTTTCCTCTTGAATCGAATCTCTCTGGCGTTTCAAACCATCAACTTCATCCTTCAGACGCATATTCTCAGTCTCCAAAGAACTTAGTCTTGACTTCAGATCGTCAACCACTTCATCTCTGCTCTGTCTCATCTCCTTCTCAGTATCTCTTTCGCTGGTTGCAGAATTGAGTTTCAGCTCCATTTCTTGACGCTCGCGCTGCTGGTCCGATTGAATGCGGTCAAGTTGAGACTGTAAGTCGTTTACTTGATTCTTCAAGTCGTCCCGCTGTTGCCGCATCTCCTTCGCCTCTTCCTCTGCTGCTCGCGCAGCTCCCTCCGCATAGTTATAGTTCTCCCGAATTTTACGAACTTTGGAATCGAAATCTGTTTGAGCTTTGTCGATTTCGCTTTGCGCTTGGCGCCAATTTTCACGTAACTGGTCGATTTCCTTTTCGTAGCTTTTCTTCAACGCATCGTACTCCTTTTCTGATCATCAGCCCATTCCACCAAGTAAAAAGACGCACAGTGGCGGTTAGATCTTCCAATGGCTTACCTCTGCTATACTCCTGTTCGGATACACGCTGTTTATACGCCTCTACCAATTTCCGTTCTGCGTAGTAGAGACTACGATATTCGTCTATTGTATTTTGTAGTTCCTGGCAATCATAATCCGTATCCACATTAGTAGCCGTACAAGTGATAAATGGCAGCGCATAATAATTCCTTACTTGTTCCTTCTCTTTGTATGCTCCTTCAAGCTCTTCTCGGATCTGAATTTTCAATTCGTCTAGATCTGGCGGGGGCTGCATTTCTTCTCGCAATTTCTTGAATTCTTCTTCTTTCTGTCGGAGCTGTTCTCGCCATTCGTCGCAAAACTCTTCATATTTCCTCTCGGTGGCAATCTGAACCAGCAAGTGAAAACGATTTATAGAACGGCTGCTCGATACAAAACACGATATACCATACCCTTGACTCCACCTCTTCCATACACTGCTGTCTAACCGAATTGAACTTCTCCGCCAATTCCATGTAGTCACTTTGAACCTGCTAACGCGTATTAACGAACCAATCATGTAGTATTCAGTATGTTAGACATAACGAAGTTGCATAATAGCGCACCTTGTCGAACTGATTCCGCAATTCGTCGTTCTCGCTTCGTAATTCTTTGCATACGTTCATTGTGGAGTTTAAGTCTTCCTGCAATCGAGCGATATGACTTGAAAGTCGCTGCTGAAACTGTTGATATTCCCCCGAGCTCATATTTTCGTAACTCCCTGTAGAGCTGGTAGAGTAAGGATCCTGAGACTGAACAAACCGACCCGCACCTGCAGGCGCAGCTTGTTCGAAAATCCGCCCCTGCCCATCACGAACAACGTTCCAAGCACCCTGGGAAGCCAATCTCGAGCTCTGTTGAGGATAATACTGCTGATCGTGAGCCTTTACACTGGATGCATGCTCAGTTCTTTCGGTGCCGCTAACTTGGGACGAGGAATCGTTGGCCCTTTGTTCTGAACGATTACTTTGACTTGGGACTGTTGTTGCCCAAGTTTCATGACTCTCTTCCTTCTGAGAATACATGCGGTATTCAGAAGAGACTCTCTCTTCTCCACTAGAATGGTCGTAATGACTACTGCTGTTACCAGTTCCCGACTCTTGTTGCGTGCTGTAACCTAGTGTATCATCCGTTGTTTCGCCCTGCTGATCTTTTGATCCGTTCCCACTACCATTCTCATCATGTTCCATGCCACGTGATGAAGATGTGGTACCCTGGGCGCTCTCTTGCTGCTCGGTTTCTCCTTCAATCGCTATATGACGGCGTCGATACCTCCCCGTTTCAGCAGCTGCAGCACGTCGCTCACTCTCTCGTCCCGACTGCTCCTCGGTTGTTTCCTCCTCCTCGCCATCTGTGGCTCCACGAGTACCGGTATCGCTCTCTGTGGGAGGAGCGTTGCCTTCCTGCTGATTCTCTTGTTGTGATGTGGACACCGAGGAGGGAGTGGAATCGTCCGATGACGAAACGTTGTGCTCCTCCATTAGCGCTACGTTAACAAAACGAGACGTAGATACCAGAACTTCATATATTCAACCTTAAATCTCTAGCACACTCAGTACAAAGATAAACTACCTTCATTACAAAGGGCGAATGGATCTTAACGGTCGCGAGCCGCTGTGAACTTCAGTCAGCCAGCCTTGTGAATGTCGCCGACATTATGTCGGGTAGAAGTTTGACCAAGGAAAAAGATTCAGGGAACTCATGGTGGGTGTGTGCGCGGGAGATTACGTGTTAGCATGTGTATTATTATTGCTTGTAGAAGCTTCATGTTCACAGCAGCGAACTGTGAAATAATCAGGTCACCCGCACCGTGATAGTGGCGTCCCCAGACTGGAATGAAGCAATATTTCCTGCAGCCTTTTGCTCACGAAGGACCGCACCCAATTTTTCTGCTAAAACGGATCTTCCGGGTGTTCTTGAATGATTCCCACGTCCAACGATCAAATGAAATTTGTGGATACCATTGCTGGCGGCAGCAGGAATTAGCTCCTCCACCACATAGTCAACTGCACCCCACATACTCAATCCATGGAGGTCGAATTCGTGGCCCTCGGTAACAGAAGGCGTATAATTTGAGCTTGTATTCGGGTCTCGTAACCAGACATCTGCTTCATTGTAAGTCAAGGAAGCTCTACCACGATGGTGTGGGTTGCGATCGTGACGACCAGATCCCGCATTCAATCCCTTGGAAGACTTCACACGCTCTCGCTCCTTCATCACCATGTAGTCGTTCTCCTTACGTAGCTCTGTAATTGCTTTATCAAGCTCTTGGGATTTCTGTAAGTAGAATGTCCTTATATCTCCTTTCTGACGACTAGCATTCTCCATGTATTGTGTTTTAAGACGCTGAAACTCTTTAATACTTTCAGATATATGTTGCCAGTTTCGCAAGTCACTACTTGTGCTGTGATTAGCATCATGCGTATACTGTCTCTCCCCGACGATGGTTCGCGGTTCTGATACCGCGGGACTAGCCCTAGCCGCAGAGGAGTACCTGACGTTGCTCTGCCTATCACCACTCTCGCTAGCTCTTAACGCTCTCAGGTGTTCCGAATACTCCTTCCTATCGCTTGGCGTCGGTTCTTGTAACCTTGCAAAAGGATCATTAGAGTCGGGGAATCTACCTACACAACGAGAGTACTCATCTGGCATTAACTGATGTAGCGCCTCATGAGTAGCTAATTCATCTCCTCGGCATTCTATAAAAACATCAATAATAGTACCCCTATCAATTAAGGGGAAAAGAGTCGCGATCCTCTTCAGTGTTTCACGGTTGTCTTCTGACTCGATCCATGAACTTCTGCTTTCACTGGTAGCGGCGACAGCACTCCAACTCGGCCTCCCAAGTTTCGGATACTCCGTTCTTGGTGAATCCGCGGTAGTAGAGTATTGGTACGAGAAGGACGGCACAGCTACACCTTCTGTTTGGCTCGTAGCTTTTTCACCATACTCTGTTTCTAGCATTTCATTAAGAGCTCTACTTGTCCTGGCTTCATCGAAGTCATTCTCCTCAAGAACAACTTTGATAGCTTCTCTCTCTAAGTTAGGAAATGATTGCTGCAGATTAATAAGCGTATCCTCTCTGAAGCGCTGACAAGACGGACTGGTTCTGGTCTCTAGCCTATCACCATCAATTGAGTGGCGACCAATTTCCTGCGGACTTTGGTCCCCTTTGCTCTCCAGGACTGCGTCTTCGTCAATGCGGAGTAAGTATGCTGCAGCTTCGTTGACGTCTCCCCGGCAATGGTGCAGCGCATACCGCAGTTGGCGCCTACTATAAGTGCATCTATCGGAGTCTCCACCAGACTCGATAAACAGCTCTGCTAAGTAGTCCAGTTTTGTGCTCTCATTTCCGTCTGTCGACGGCTGTGTCCGAGGCATATTAGCACATATGTTCGTTTCGAAACGATCACTTCTCTGAGACGATTGAAGCGCGCCCCCTCTCTCCATTTCCTTCTCTTCCAAACCCGCCTCCTTGCTGGTCTCGAATGCCCTCGTTAACTGTTTCTCCCCAGCGCGTCGGAAATTGCCAGCAGACTCTTCAATTTTAGCATCCTCTACCTGTTTCTGCAATGCACGATGAGTGGACTCCCGCAGGAAATGTGCGTCAGTTCGTGAAGTACTCGTTCCACGAACGTAGGAATCGGTCAGGTTATCGTCATACAATGAATGCCTATGAACTGTACTTGAGGTGCCTTCATGGTTCATCCGGACAAGCCTTTCGTTTTCGGCTGACCCATCGACAGGTCTCGATTCAGAATAAGCTCGTCCAGACGACGTCCCGGTACTGGCATAAGCATAACTCTCACCCCCCGGTTCGCGGCAACTTTCCTCCCGCGAAAACTGCTGAGAACTGTCTCGGCTCGGACGCTCATAACGGACCTGGCCAGATTGTGACGCACCCTGCGAAAGACCTTCAACATTGCTTCCCGATGAGCTGTAGTTGTATTCTTCCTCCGTGGTGTCGCGGTTAGTTAATGCTCGCGTAGAGAAGACCAGTTCCGCGGGCGGTGGAAACTCCAGGGGATATCCTTCTTCAAACATATCCCTCGGTGGCCACCATGGTCGATAACCGCATTCACTCCAAGAATGTACTACCACTGGGTGATTTACGTGAGCAGAATGTAGGCGCTGGATCATTTCAGATGTCTTTCGAATCAACTCTTCGGAGGGGGATGCTGCGTAGGACCACGCATAGTCAGAGTCTCTAGAGTAGAACTTCGCCGTTGGTTCATTTTCCTTTATGCGTTCTGGACGAGTGCTCTTCCCGCCACTGGCTGTATCATGTTGTTGCGGCGAACGGCTCCGGCCCGGTGTCTTTTGCGGCAACTCTTCTACACGAGAATATCCATCCGAAAGCAAATTCGCCGACTTTTTAGGACGGAATGTCGTCTGGGAAGATGTCCATTCGCTTTTCCTGGCGCTTGCTGGACGAGTCGTTTTGGTGCCGCCGCTCTTCTTGCCGCTCATCACATCGTATTCTTGTGTCGATTTTCGCTGCCCCCTACTCTCACCTATCCCACGAACGGGGGGCCTCGCCGGATCAGTCGTAATCCTCCCATCCCTGTAGTTCTTAGCGTACCCTGACCTGACGCTACTACTGCTGCTCAATGTCTTTGGGGAGCCTCGACCAGCGGCACTATTGGAAGAGCCTCTGCTGGGTCCGTGTGAGGGAGTCTTCCCTCCCCTACCTCTGTTCATTGTAGACCCACAATTTCCTGGAGCAGCCAAACAATGAGCCAAGAACTGACCACTTGTATGCTGCGTGGTGCTCTCCCTCTATTCCACAACGAGAGGGGCTCCAAGATACATGTCTACACGCTTCAAGAAAACAGTGTGATTTCAACTGCAGGGTATATTGGTACTCACATAGTAACTTTGTATACAACAGTGGTATACTTGTTTGACAATTTCTTCTATGCTGTGGTGACCTTGAGTATAGCGTAGTAGTATTACTTACACAGCTGCTGTTTATCAACTCAATGGAAGGAAGACCATATAGTACTTCACAGGGGGCGTCTAGGCTTTTTGAGTTGATGGAAGTAGCGGATACGAATTGATAGTACAACGGATATACTATCCACACTGCAGCAGTACCCAGGGGGTAAGTGGGGCTCGGTATGTTTGTCTGTGGGATAGGGGCCATTCATGTGACAGCAGCGGAGACCAAGTATGGGCCAAGGAATTGCTGGGAAGTGTGAAAAACAGACACGACCACGATCATCGTACACACGGCGGCTATGTGGAGGCATCATTCTACTTTTGTTCCTAATGCTCATCTCTCAAGGAGCGTCAAAGATCACCGATACTCGAGAGGCAGACCATGTGACGAAGACACATCGGCCATCTCCGACTGATACAAGCCAGCAACTACGGCAGGCAACAGAACAAAAACGAAGACGCGCAGAGGCGATACGCGAGTCCTTGAAAGCGAAGCGACGACACCGAAGTGCCTCTACACCGACCCAGACAGAAGGCGAGACCCTTAAGGTCTCTAACACTCCAGACCCCACAGGTACAAGCCAGACTCATGTGGAGGAATCACCAAGGAAAGACACCCCATTGTCGAAGTCTTCATCGTCACCGGAGGCACGTGCGCCTGGTAAGGTAGGCACTGAAGCAAGGAGCAAAAAAGACGATGTAAGTGATGCTCGCGTCGATGAACCACAAGTGAAAAACCCAGAGTCTTCTGCCCCACAAGACCCTCCGTCTAACGAACAAGAAGCGGATAGACAACAGGACGATGCGCACTCCCACCAGGCATCAGTGGAAGACCATTCATCTTCGGGGTCTCTCCATAAGGAACGGAAACCCGGTAGGACGCGAACGGAAATGGATACAAAACAGAAAGATGCTCACGTTGCTTCACCATCGCCGTCTCTCCCTCAAAACCAGACTCTTGGCAAGACGAGATCGGAAACGGCTAGAAAACAGAAAGATGCAGACAACGCACACGTTGAACAAGCATTAGCGGAAGATACGTCACCATCTTTTCATCACCAGGAGACGCCTAGCAAGACACAATCGACGCGCCAGAGAAAAGAAGCAGACGTCGCTCACGTTGAACAGCCATCAGTGAAAGACGCTGCATGTCCTAGCTCTCCCCAGCAACGAGAGGATCTTGGTGGGGTGCGAGCTGAGATGACTAGACAACAAGAACATGTAGATGCTACACCTGTGGAACAGGGGTCAATGACTGACGCTTCACCCTCAGCCTCTTTCCAGCCGCACCAGCCGCGGGGTGGCATACTTCCTCAAGTAGAAAACGGAAGACCCCTCGCATCTCGTCATGGAGTTTCCAATAGCGAAGCTGGCAACGATGAGAGCATCCTCGATAACATGCCGCGATCAAGAATAGGAGATTCCTCAGATGGGACGACAGGATCCTCCCATAATGGAGGTGCTCCCGCAGCTGCTGATTCTGCTCATGTGAACTCTCGCGATCAAAGTTCCAGTACGCGACCTACGGCCACCATCTCAACGCCTAATATGTTGAATGCAAGGCGTACGAATGTCACTGAGAATACACGTACACATGCAGAGCCCATATGGTCGACGGGACCTGCCGACCGGAAGCTGACGAAGGACGCAGACCACTCCTCTTACGAAGTCGATACTCGCCATCAGGATCCTAGTACGACAAAACTTGATAAGGAAGAGAGCCAAGAGATTTTGGGTAATGGCGAGACGAAATCTAATTCCAAGCCAGATACTGTTGGTGACCGGAAACGGAATACAGCGGCGGATGGAGCTACTCCGCCATCAGGGGAGCCGACTCGTACAGTGGAGGATGTGCTAGGGACGCTTGCCGAGGCCGCTAATCAGTCGACGTTTCTGGCATCTATTCAAACGATGAGAACATGGCTACGAGCCAACGCTTATGGCATTGTATTTTTATGTTTGTTTTTTGCGGGGGAACTCGTGATAGCTGGCTTAATATTTGCCATCCCCGGAATAGTCATAGAGTATTTTGAGTATACTCTTTCGTTTTTACTCGGGAAAGTATTGGTATTTCTTTCCTTGTTTAGTTGTTTGGGCGTTGGTTTCTATTGGTACAAGTATTCGCTCACATTTTGGATAGGTGTGCTGATGTTAGCTTTAATTTTTGTGGGTTTGAGCAAAATCTAGCGGGAAATCTCGTTTCCACACACACACACACACAGAGGCGATCCAGGATCAAGGGCCCATAGATTATATGGATGATTCGTTCAGCGAGAACATTTCAATTTTGATTTAGTGTTCTCGAGTGTATTTATCAGCACTAGGCGTCATGCGCTCACGACCTCACTATGTACGCTTCGCCGTTGTCATCCACTTGAAACTCCACCATGTCATCGTTGTCGGCTTCATCCATATGCCAGTTAACTCTGGTGCTTCCACCAGGAGTCATTGATGCATCTACCCCAGGGATTTGCTTCCCAGGAGTAGCTGCAACCCTAGTGCCCCGCTTCGGTGTGGAGGATTTGGATGCTGCAGTATCATGCATCGTGGAAGCTCGCACATTGTATCGCGCCTTGGGTCCCACATTTTGCATCTTCTTGGATTGCTCGATAAACGAATCATACTCTCCCCGATCGCTATTTCGCAGTATACGCGGGGATTCGCCGCTGTCATCTTGCCACAAAGACGTCGCAACCGACGCGCTTTCATCATCATCAGCCTGCTGTCTCTTGCGCTTTCTTGCAGACTTTGTATTCAACCCAAATGAAGTGTTGAACGTTGACAATCCAGAAGAGGTTCTTTCCGTTGGGCGAGCTCCAGGAGTACTCACGTGGACACGCTCAATGCTTTCAAATATATCGTCAGCTCTCTCCTGTTGTGACTCTCGATTAACAATATCTCGAACTTGCCGACGGCGTTTTACTGTTCCTTTTTTTGCCAGCTTGAAATTAGAATTTTCTGTATTTGACCTCGCCGACCCATGACCTTCATTAGCCGCTTTCTTAGGTTGTTTGTTCGGGCGACTACTCGCCCCCGTGTAAGTATCTGCATGACGCTGAAGCGTGCTCCATTTTTCTCGGCATGCTGCTGCAGATTTGTCCGTCCCCACATGTTCGGCCACAAGCTGCCAAAAATTTGGAAGAACCACAGAAAACTGATGGTAAGCATTTCGGAGAGCACAGACTTCTTCATTGCTCCAGCCTCCGTTGGCGATTTCCGTGGATACGGATACCGGCGTAGAATTTTCTGCAGCCTGTTTCCCGTCCTCCGGGGACGACTGCACGCTAAGACTTTGATTTTTCTCCTGCTCCATCCATCCATAAAAATCTGGGTCAATTTGTCGTTGGCTCTCTAGGTACGAAGTCGCAGAGATCCTTGCCGAAGCGGTGGACGCCGCTTTCCGGCTTGGACCCTTGCGCAGATCTGGCTCATTGTTAGGCGGGTGGTTTGTGTGAGTGTCATTGATACTGCTATGGTCTCGACGCTCACGTCCCTCTTGTCTCGAGTGAGCAGGCTGGCCGGCAGGGGCTCTCTTATTATTCTGAGTCGGACCTGCCTTCCCCTGCTTCTTTCTTTTATCCCCATGGGGCGATTGTTCATCCGACATAGCCTTCGCGAGTTTGTTCTCCAGGCTGATTCGAGGATCGGATTTCTCCCTCTTATTATCCTTCCTGGTACGTTTATTCGCTCTCTGAGTGACCGACATAATCTTCGATGAAACCTGGGGAGTCGGCGGTCGATCCCGCTTTACTCCTCCATGTTTCTTGCTGTCACTCTTCGGTGCAGAAGACCCCCTTGTGCCATTACTAGAGACTCCATCTTTTCCAACGCGTTCAGTGCTAGAGGGGTTGCTGAGGGAGAACAAACTATCTACCCTGCCAATTTTTGCTTTCCGTGGCTTCTTCCATTTCTTCTTAGACACTACCTGGGATTCCTTGTTTGATGTAGAAGATAGCGATTCTAAGAGGCTCAAATTCTTTTTTGTATTCTTGGAGCCGCTGCTCTTCCTTCCTTCTTCAACGAGTTCGCCAGAACCTACACTAGCTTCTCGGGAAGCACTACCAGATCTTTGAGCTGAATCGTGCCCCCTGGTCTTCACGCTTTTACGTTCTTCCTTTGATGATGAATTCTTTGACTCTCTCCCGGAAGTACCACCGGATCTCTGGGCTGAATCTGACACCCTGACCTTCACTGCGTTGCGTCCCTCCTCCTTTGAGGCTGGACTCTTCGACTCTTTCCTTTGGCTTGACGGTACATCGTTTCTATTGCCCTTGGAATATCGAGCACGTCCGAGTGACTTAGAAGTGTCTTCAATCTTATGCAAATCAGAGGAAGAAATAGTATTCTTTAAAGTTCTAATTCCCTCGGGAGAGCCCTCGTTGACATGGGAGGATGGTTGATTCCCATCTGTTTCGCGTCCTCCCGGGACAGTATGCTCTTTCAAATGTTGGCGAGGTTTCCGGTGAGACAATCGGGTGGATGGAGTTCGGTAAGTTTCTTCTATTTCGCCATTCTCTGGTGCTTCTCCATCCTGCTCAGATACCTCCGTGGGCCCAACTGAAATGGAATCAAACTCATCTGTACTGTCTTTGTCCGCCTTCGCCGCCTGCCTGCTTGCTCCATTTGTGTCGTTGCCAGTCGCTCGATCACTGTCAGCTGAAGAACCCCGGGATTTATCTGGAACTTTTGATTCCACATGATCACTATTCATCTCTCGCAAGACTTCCCGCTTATCGTCTGCATAGCCTTGTTGTTGCTCCTTAAGAGGTAGCACACGATAGCCTTGCTTCTCGAGTAGTTTCCTAGCCCTGACAGTTTCTAGTGTACTATCAATGGCACTCGATAGACCCATTGCCTTCAGTTGTCTTTGCCACGGAAGCTCGGCCTGAGCGCCAGGAGAAGCGTCTTGGTTTGGGAGATGTTGAAACAGCCTCGTTGCTGTACTGTCATGTTCCCCCCTGTGGCTTAGCAACGCCGAGCCAGAAGATGAAGCTTGCTGAACTGGAGTTGATGTAAAGCTGGCTTCTTGGTTCCTGCCCCATAGGCTTGAGGATCTATCATTCACGGTTGCCGCAGATGTGCGCGGACCCACAGAATGAGTGCCAGCCAGCCGTGGTTTGGGCGAACCGACTCCCATAGCCACCAACCTCCGATGCGGTTGCTCTACGGGGGTAGACGATTTGAGTGGTAGGGGGCTTTGGTTCGCAATGTTCCAAGACCGATTGCGAGGTACAGCAGATGCGGAGCCGGCGAATCGTTCTTGGATATTCGCACTCGCTGACGGAGAAAAGTATCGGCCTGTCTCACTTGAGGCGTAAATTCCATAGGTGGAGGTGGTGGGTGGAGCTGGGCCCACGTGCTGATTTCCTTGTCCATAATAGGCTGCATTTGAACCAACAGAGGCGCTCCCGTAATTGGCTATTGAGGCCGCAAATGCCGCGTGGTGTGCTGTCTTTTGAAGTACCTGCAGGATGAAACTATTTCCGCTTAGATTGCAAGAACTATCCCCTGTAAGTTAGCCAGACGTCGTACCTTGGGTGCCGGAGAAACCTGGTGAATCCTATCGAACCGCTGTCTTACCGCACTAGCATATGGAGATTGCCATCCAGCGGAAGCATTGTTAGGGGCGCGTTGCTGTTGCTGGGAGTCCAACATTTCCGCCTCGCGGTAGGTTCGCGCCAGTACAGATTCTTGCTGCACAACAGTAGGTTCATTTGGAGCGCTAGAACGAGCAGACTGTAGACTTTGGTTGGTCACAAGAGGACTAACTCCATGGTGCCTGTACAAATAATAGAAAACGATCTAACGTAGGTCACAAAGACGAGTTAATTCTATACATTTTCCACGACCATACCTCGGCGTGGCAGAGATAGACAACGGGGCGGTACTTCTGTTAGGTCCCCTTTGCCCACTTCGTCGGAAAGCCCATGACGTATGCAAAGACTTCGTCCCACTCGTTGTGGACTGCATTCGTCCCGTGGTGTTGGGGTGCATAAAGTCATTGCCCCGTTCAGTCGTTCGTCCTTGGAGGCCGCCGGCAGTAGCAGGATGCGGTGTGCGCGGTAGCGAGCTCGTGGACATTGGTGGGCCCTGTTGCTGATTGTAGCGATGGTACTCCATAATTGCTCCTTGTACAGCCACTCAGGAAATGACCTACACAACCAGACAACGTCGGAAGCAGAAGGGATTCACGATTCACACATGACAGACGCAGTTGTTGTTAGAAAATCCTTGTCTTCCGTATACGTAGAGCGGTCCGAGTGCATTCAGTTCGAGGTCTTCCGTGGCATCAACACGGCACGGGCTACCTTGTATATGTATGGCGTAGAAGCTTCGGGGGTGTGCGAGCCGAACGCGACAAAGTTTTTTGGCGCGTTGACTCATGCCATGCCATGCCTTCCTGAGGCTGGCATATCCGCCAACAACAAGCCGATGTTCACGGAACAGAGTGGAGTTATTGTATTGTACATGGTTGTTAGTGTATTTGCTTGGATCTAGATGTGTATTTTCGTGGCGGAGCTCTGGAAGACATCGTGTCAACCCCAAGCGACAGGTACCGTTAGAGCATCTTCGCCACTCAAGAGCAGTGTTTATGTGCTTCCAGCAGGCCAATTCTGGGTATTAAAGGTCCCGACATTATTCCTTGGTGTTGGCTAGATTTTCAAGCGACCAGTCACTGCCGTACAAGTGAACTAACTGAGAGAAGCAGCCCTTGCCCATTGGACACTGAGGACGCCCGAACGGAGAGAACATGCTGGATTTGTACCCATCCTCAGCGAAGCAGTAGCTGAATCAAGGGATAACTTAGGCTTTGCTAATAGAGGGAGGAGGCGATTTGGACCCGCGATAGAGGAAGAAGGAGGCAATTTGGACCCGCGATCGCCACTGCAGGAAAGTCAAAGCCCAGTATGAGCCGGTCCGGTTCTCATAGACGCCAGGAGGACGAGAATGTGTCCCCATTTGCCCATGGCGAGAACACAAAACAGGGACTTCGTAGCAGCACTGGAAGAGCTTTCCCGCCGAGTGTGGACCAATCGAGCCAAAGCGTAACTCATACTGCGAAGTCGCTGTTTGAGCAGCGGTACACACCAACAGAATCTGACTACGACTCCATAGCAATGACTCTACTGGGAATGTCAAAAGACGTCAAGCAAAGATCAAGGTCTCCCTCTAAGAAGACTACATATAAACAGCAGCGACAAAGTGTGGCAAAATTGAATGACCCAACAAAATTTGAGCAACAGGCGCCCATTTGGAAGAGAAGTTCCAGCCACCAGGAGCAGGTCCGGCAGGCTTTGGAACGAGAAAAAAATGAAAAGCTTCAAAAGGATCTGAAGGAATGTACTTTCCGTCCGTCGATCAATGAGAATTCGGATCGCCTAGTTAAGATGGCTCGAGCACGTAAGGTAAGTTTGGCCGTCTATTGAAAGTATGGCGCTTGAATCCCCATGTATGTTGATGACGATCTGTATGTACAGTCCGCAACGAAAGCTTCCAGGCATTTTTCAAAACCTGACGTCGCTCAGCAGAGCAGTCATATGACTCATGGAAGACCACATCAGCCTCGTTCTTTAAGAGACCCAGCAAATTACACGATCGAAGACTTGGCTGATATGGACGTTGACAGTCTAGATATGGACTCGGAAGCGGTATCTTATACGAATGAAGAGGAAGAGGAAGCCAGACGAAGGAGACGAGCAGCCATTGACGAAGTCTTAGGGTCTTCATGGAACACCTCAAACGACACGGGAGGAGAGTATCCACCAGCTAGTTCCCGTGAGCAGCCGGAGCCCGGCGAATATGTGGACCAGAATAACACCCCACTTGCTCCAAATTTGGGGCAAGAAGAAACAAAAGTTACGAGTGAAAGGGACACAGGGGTTTGGAAGAAGGATAGCGACGGGAAGATAGTATCAGGTGACGCCGAAGGAAATATGGGGGCTCTTGATGATGCACACGCTGTTCCTTCAGGGACCGGAGACTATGAAGGAGAGAGGTACACAACAACCTATGAGGGAGAAAAGCGCAATTCTCCCGACCTGAAAAAGGCTGTTTCTTTTTTCCCCCAGCAACAGACACTGGAAATCCCCAGCTCAATTCAGGAGGAATCCACGGAATCCCCTTCGAGTGACGTACTTTTACCATTGCAAAAGGAGCAAGCCGTGAACAAAGAAATTACGTCAGTGCCAAATGTGAAACCCTTACCTCATCTCGTCACAAGAAACAGCGGTAGCGGGGACAACGGAGGCAGCGGAAGAGACATGCGTAAAGTAAAGAGTGCAAGTCAGTTACGGAAGTCATCCACCAGCCCAGATCAGTCTCGCCGTCCAAAGAACAACCGCCTCGTATCAAGTTCTCCGCGGAGAGCGAAAAGTTCAGCCAACTTAAGACGACAGCGTGCCGACGAGGTGAAGCGAAAGGCATCTCCAGAACCGTATAAACTGAATAGAAAATCTGAACACGTTCCAAGGGGTAGGAGCCGTGAAGACGGAAGAAGTCTGAGACGTAGCCGAAGTGCGGAGCCATATCGATCGTCTTCTGAGAGGGAATCCCACCGAGAAGAGGACAATAATATTTCTTGGAAAGATTCAGGTACGTCTTTTACGTTGTGAGCTAAGGGCATTAGTTTATTGCTTGAACTTACTTCCCATTAACGCAGAAGCACCACTCCTTCAGGCAAGCACTACCACGCACAGCGATGAAATTCAGGGAGTGGCTGATGCAACGAGTAGGAATAACCAAACTGGGGCGAGAGGAAGTATAGCCATTCCGCAGGGAGAGAGAACGTCGCATCGTTCATTGCATGATGCGGAATCAAGTCTGCTACCAGCAGAGAGCACGACTGGAGAGCATAAAGACAGTCACTTACAAGAGGGTGTTCAAGACGCTGGTGGATACGCCCTTGCAGACACCCAGAAACTCAAACGTTCGCAATCTGCAAGGTTTCATAGGCCAGCATTAGAAAATGTAGGCAATTCTGCAAGCTCTGATGCCGAGCCCGTACAGGCAAAAAACATGAACATGGAGTATGAAAAGCTGCTTCGTGAGAAACAGGATATTGAGAAGCAGTACAAGGAGTTGTTGGAACAAATCCCTCAGGGCACCAGCCACAAGGCAGCCGGATCACCCAACGATTCATCTGAGAGTCCGCCATCACCTGATAAGAAGGCACTGAAACGGCCCAAGTCAGCATCCGTTTTGAGGAAAGACACCAAACAGATCTCTCCGAGAAGTGAACTGGATGAAATAGCGAGGATCCATGACTCTGATGCCACGAGAGAGGAATACCGGGGAGCATGGGATACAATATTGAGCGGAAAACAGTTGGAGAGAACGCAATCCTCCAGATGGCCTCACACAGAGCCGGATATCAAGAAAAGGTCCTCTACCCCTCCTTCGCAGAAGCATGATCCAACAGCCTTCCTTAGCAAAGCCTCCACGGTAATGGAAAAGATGAGGAGTCTTCAACAAATCACTCGAATGCAGCAAGAAGACTACAAGGCTCTACAGGCTGAGAAATCGCAATTGGCTAAGAAGTATAACCAACTTCTGAACCAACAGAAGAAAGCCCAGAGCGCTGACAAATTCAGCTTGAAGGAGCAAAATGACCTCTTGCGTGAGGCAAATCGACGGCTAGAACAAGAAAGAGAGCGATGGATACAAGAATTGGAAGCCGAAGCGCGGGATTTGAACATTCTAGCTACAGAAACAGAGCGTTCCAAAAGAGAATTATCCGATGGTTTGAATCGACTTCGAGAGTCGAAGCAAAATGTAGACGCT
This sequence comes from Halocafeteria seosinensis, assembly GCA_001687465.1. NCBI lineage: Eukaryota > Bigyra > Bicosoecida > Halocafeteria > Halocafeteria seosinensis. The sequence continues at coordinate 19,106 of LVLI01000035.1, read as the reverse complement.
GCATTTAGGGAGCAAATTAATCAATTGCGTCATAAGGAAGATATGTTTCTTACATGGTTGCAAACTCATGGTTTAGGGCCGTCGTTTGCCAGCTGGGTTTCAGCCAGATCTAGAAGGAGTAGGGAGTTCGAGAGAATGCCTCCGCAGTTACAAGATGTGAATAGGTGATTACATCAATGAATAAGTAGAATTGAAGCGTACAATTGTAGATGGTAGCATGTGCCTGAAGTACTTGACCTCTAAATTGAGCGGCTTGGATGTTACGATAAACGACACAAGTGCTCATTACCAAACGTACCGGAATTGTTACCGTTTACACTCTGCCGTGCTACGGGTATAGAACTCCCGATTCGACCCACCCCTTACTGTTTTTGTATTTTTCAGGGAAACAAACCCGAAAAATCATTCTGACGTAAACTGTGGTAGAATTCCAGCATCGTGAAGTCTTCAACTTGGACGTGACTGAGGCCCTACTTATGGACGTGGTAATAATTTCGACTAGATTGTGTTTGAAAATTGCAGAGTAAATTGCGCCAGTCATCGAAGGGTTCGATTGCATTTCTGGAGCTAACCAACATTGCGTTTTCCGACTATGGGAGGGATACAAGGCAAGGAACAGGCACCACCTCAGCCATCAGCTGGAGCTCCAAGCTCACAACAACAGCAGCAGCAGCAACCGCAAAAGCCACAGAAGAAAATCTGCTGTGCCTGCCCAGAAACGAAAAAACTTAGGGATATGTGCATCGTGGAAAAGGGCGAAGAGAACTGCAAACAGTTGATTGAGGACCATAAGGCATGCCTTCGGTCAGAAGGCTTCAATGTCTAATTCCAGGGGAATTAGCGAATGAAATGGTGCTTACAAGGAAGCATCTCAACGATTTCACGAAGGTTGGAATAATGAAGAGAGAGGAGTATGTAGTTCCTAAAGCTCTTAGAGTTAAGTACTCACTTATCACCTGGAGTTGTCATGTCGTGCAGGTGTAGTGCCAAGTCTGTACAAGCAGAGACTGGTGATGCGTCTCCGGAATGCTAAGGGAGACAGGGGGGGAAACAATACTCTCAAATGGATACAATGTTCTGTGAATAGCGATCGTGCTGTATGCACTATTATGCCCTTGGTGCGTGCCACCCGATCGATTGTTTACCCAGTGTTACGTGGAAGTACACGCAGCTACTTCGTTTATATAGTGTATGCTGCCAAACAACAATGAAATGTAATACTTCGAATGTCTTCGTAGCTGCCCGAGAGTATCCCACATCTCTCACTTGGCAGCATAGCATTCGTGTACAAGTCCCCATATTTAGCTTCACACCGTCCCGTTACGGACTGCGAAAGCACTATCTGAGAGTAGACTCTAAGGCGCGTTTGTCTTGGATCACCATCAAATTTATGGATAGAAGGGCTGCATAGATGTTTGTAATCGTGTGGTGGTAGCTTTCCACTGAAACTCCCAGCAAAATGCATGATGGAGCCGCCAGCTCATACATGTAATGGATATAGCGCACCTACACATGGTGAACCTACACAGTCTAGGGCGCCAACTACCATGAGTTCTGTCAGTAGCACCCCGAATGGCATCGCTTCCTCTGCTTCCGAGTGCACGACGCAACAGGAACTGTCGGAGAAAGCTATCGAACGATTGGTGAAGCAGTGTCCTGAACTCTCGATCCTCAGAGCTTGCAATAATGGTATGTGTGGGAGTATTTCCTTTTTCTTCGTGCTCTTGCAACCCCTCACTTCCTTTGGATACGCTGTGCCGGTCTGCAGGAATAAGTCATGTTCATGGCTCTATACAGAAACTACAGAACCTGGAAGTATTGGACCTTCGAAATAATGAGATCCATGATTTGTCATTCTTGGCCAAACTCCCACAGCTTCGGGAAGTCGATGTACGAGGATGCCCAATTTCGAGAAACGTACCCTTCAAAGAACTTGTACAGCATATAAGGACATGCTGTCCCTGGATCTCCAGGATCAACGGTGTCAGCGTCTATGCTCCGAGCAGCCAATTGAGTACCGTCAATCGCGCCCGCTTAAATGCATCGGACCAACAGCTGACAACCAAACCTACAACCAGTCGACTGGAAGTATGGCAGCAAAAAGTTTTTGAGCTGCTTGTAAATTTAAGAATGCGCGAGCGCGCTTGGTTAGATGCGCAAAGTCAATGGAAGCGCGAGAGACAGTATCTACTGAAGACAGTTCATTCGCGATTGCGCAACGATGGACAACAACAAGATCTACGTCGATTTCTCGACGCAGCTCAAATGATATCGTCTGTTGTCGACTCAGTAGACGAAGGATTTCAAAAATTTGAGTATGCGACAAGAAAGAAGTTGAGGACGCTAGGTCACCGAGCGGACACCGCAAAACTGTATATCTCATCAGTTCAGGCCAAAGTCTTAAACAAGTATGACCAGTTGAACCGATTGTGCAAAAAATTGAAAACGGAATGGACAGAGCTAGAAGGATATCAAGTCTTCGACGCAATCCAATCAAACAGCATGGGTAAAGGTAGGCAGGAAGAAGTCGAACTTCAGCTGGTAGATTCTTTTGATACTTTGTCACTACGGTCCTTTTGCAAGGAGCTTATTGGTCGTAAATATGCTTTGCTGCGGCAAGTCCAGGCAATGGAAGATGAAGGACACTCACAATGTAATCAGGAAATCACTAGACTCCGGACAGACCTCAGTGATGTTAAAAGCATGTACGAGGAAGAAAAGCGTTCTCGGACAGTAGCGGAGCAGGAGGTCACTCGATTGGAAAAAAAACTAAAAGAGAAGGATGAATCTCTCGTCGAATGCACCAACAAGATAGAAAGAGCCACTCTTGATGAACGCAGGAAGCTTGAAGAAACGGTATCCCACACGAACTCCGAGCTGAACAGACTTTCTTCCGTTGTGAGTACATTAGAAGATCAAAAAGAGCAGCTTACTCGAGAGAACGAGTCGCTCCGCAAGGAAGTTGAATCGCTAAGAAAGAAGCAGTCCCATCTCGAGAGCAGCAAAATAGACGCCCTTGAAAGTTCTCTAGAGTCAGCAAAGAAGAAAATCCAAGACCTAGAACATGAGCGGCGTATCCTCATGAGGCAGTGCTCTAGACGATGACAGGATTCGACTTTTATAAACTTCTCTCCACGCGACAGGAACGATCAATACCACAAAAGACACACACGTAGCTGATACGCTACTGTGTCATAGTCACACTTTGTGGGCCAATCGCAATTCTAGGAGCTATTTTGCTTTTGTTTGCTTCTTTGCTTTTCTTTTAACGCACTGAGGATCGACTGCTCCTTTTTCTTGAAGTCATGGTGGCCATTCGACGAAGCGCCATCTTCATTCTGAGCGTGTTTCGATTTCGATCCGATGTTCGGCTTGTAAAACGGATTTTCTCCGGAAGCCCTATCTGCTTCTTCCTCACTTTGGCTTTCCCCTTGTGGTTTTCGTTCTGCCTTCGCCCGTTTTTGAGATGTTGGATTAGTGACAGTCAAACCGGGAGGAGGGTTGCACGTCGCCGCTGCGGCACTTCCACCCCTTTCAAATTCTACAACTGCAGTGCGATTCTTACAGATAACGTTTGTAATGTTTCCATACTTTTCAAACATTTCTTGTAAGCGCTTTGAACACGCATCTGTGTCCCCTTCTAACCCTAAAATATGCGCCTCGGCGTCCGTCCACTGAACTCGGATGGCATCTTCCGGAGCCTTGTTAGAAGACGAGCCCGAGCTCGCTTTGTTTCCAGTGTTAGAAGACTGCATCTTCTCCTTCATAGATTGTTCAATCTTCTCTCGCTGTTTCCTATTCTTTTCTCGGATTTCTCTGTGTTTCTGATCCTCCTTGCTTGTCTTGGGTCCATCGTCACTGGTGCCGCCGGTCCCCATAAAGGACCGCCCTTCCCGTTCGCGTCGTTCCAGAGCTTCCTGCATCTTCCTTCTCTTTTCATTCATTTTCCTGTATTTCTCCTCCTTTTCTTTTTGCGATTTCAGTTTCTTATCGAGTTCCTCCCGCTGTTTAGGGTCGAGTAAAGCCTCCCGGGCTTTCGACACCTGGTGGAATTTCTCTGCAGCTTTCGGATCATCTGGATTTTTATCAGGATGGACTTTTCTAGCAAGCAATTTATGTGCTCTTTTGATGTCCGCTTCCGTCGCTTCTTGCTCGACGCCGAGCACCTCATAATGGTTGACAATTTCTTCTGTAGCAAATGCCATGGTTGGTCGGTGTAATTTCTTTCCCAACCAGAAACATACCACACCACCTCTAGTGGGGAATTCTCTCCACAGCCCTATCTATCCGCATACATTCGAAAGGGATCAATCATTCGACCATCCATCCCGATCGACGAACTGTGTGTTATGGGATTCCTCCCGTTGAAGTTGGGCCAAACAGCAAACTTTTTTAGGGGCGCTTCAAAGTGGTGCTCTCGTGCCTCGCCCATACCACAGGAGTCCCATGTGAGCAAGTGGTTGGTTCGCGAGGTTAACCGTGGCCTATATTCCTAGATTGCTTTTGCTGATATTGTTGTCGAAAAAGACGTGTATTGTTCCATACAGAGAACACGGGGTGTTCTGATATTTAGCCACACTCTGACACCAAAAACAGAAAATGCGCCTGGGTTTTCAATCGTTTGCTCGGTATTTCCGGGGGGCATGGTCCAATAAGCAGGTATACGCTACACCCATAGTCCGCAGCACATTTCGACCGGTATTATTTATAGGAGGCGCTACCGCCGCCAGTGTCTTTGGAGCGTCTGTCTACTTTGACAACCAAGACCAAGCACGGCACAACGCCACACTTGAACCCGTGGTGGAGCCTCTCTGGCCCTCCTTGCTTTCCACAGCGTTATGCCAAGAAGAGGAAGAAGAAGGAAGAGTAAGTTCATTATGGATTCTAGCTTTGGCGGGAGCGCTCACATCCTCAACTACCACAAACAATAACGCAGAAATTCCCTCCGGCAAAGTTAGAAGTTCCAGGAGTTCTCCCATTGGGACTTGCCGCACACAGTGAAAACGTGGTATTGAGCCACGGCAGGAAGAATTTTACAATCGATCTAGCTGTATTCATTGACCCAATGCCTACGGATTTAGAAAATCCCAACAAACAGGGTATTCCTGAAGAGTTGAAAATTTTACTTAAACCCACAGAACCGTATGATCGCTGTCTTGTCATCAGGACAAAGGAAAAGACAAAGGCCGAAGATTTCGTGAACCTACTGGCAGAGCAGGTAGAGCAGCATGCACTGCGTAAAGATAGATTGGAAGGTGTGTTCGATCCATCCATAATGCCTAAGACTCCTCCTAAGGATGCGTTAAATAAACTGAAGGAAGCCATCGTCAGCGAAGCCGAGTCTGAGCACTCCGGGTATCTTCCAGAGGACTCAAACCTGGCATTCGTCTGGAGGAAAGAAGGCTTTTTGGACGTTCGACTTGAAAACTCAAGAATATCTTTGATTCTCAGTCCCGAATTAAGTTGGGCTGTCTTCGATAGCTTCTTTGGGCCGAAGAGCATGGCACCAGATGCAAAAGAAGCAGTTGTTTCCGGAATGCGAACCCAGGCTAAGGACGAAGGAGAAGAATAGACAATATGATGAAGAATAAATACAAAATATAACATATCTACTCTTCTGGGGTGAAGTTTGATGGCCACCCTGATACTTTTCCTCAACCCTCGTACTAGAATGGAGTATATTGATTGCTACAACGCCTCAATAGGTGCTACTCTTCCGAAATATAAGGGCCCGCAAACTTCCCATACGCAGCCTCCAACATCGATAGCTGTACTTCGTTGCCATATTCCCGCGGTGCCCTCCATTTAATTTTTTCTTGTTTTCGACTCTTCTTTGAGGCATGTGTGCACGGCTTCCACAACCATCACAAGGGCTAAAACCACAGCTGTCAGAATGACATGAGTATAGTTAAACTTAACATCAGTCAATTCACCTGCGACGTCAATATCACATCCAATACAGTCATTTGGGTTATGGCCGGGGCTGCCTTCACGCTGGAAACTCACCAAAAAGAGGGCTCAAATTTTGCTGCACTACGACGCAAAATTTTCCTACGTATGCCTGTGTGTAAAGAAAAAGGTGTAATTCTATTCAGCATCCGACGCGATCCAGACAATCAACATACCAAAAATTGGTTCTCCCTGGACAGAGCAGAGGCAAATTTGGCACCTGCAGAAGACAAAATCTCGTTACAGATAATGCTCAAGACGTGCCTCACGTGTACATCCTCAAATAAAGACTAGTAACCAAGTCCCATTGTATCCAATAAGCCGCCCAATAACAACATTAAGTTAGGCACGAATATACCATCCAGAAGAAAAAGCCAGCAAACGAACATACCATTACCGATCCCTCGCAGAAACGTGACGAACGAGAACTGGATCCCAAAGGAGAGAAGAAAGAGCACAGTGCAGTTGATAAGCCCAGTAATGGGCTCCATGTACCGAAGACTGTTCATCTTAGATTGTTCGAAAAAGAATAATCGGTCACTACGCCACTTCTTTCAAACTCCAAAATCTTTGGTATCAGAAACAAACTCTCTGTAGCACCTCCACGGCTGAAATCAACCCTTTCAAATATCAGACGTATAGATGTGCTTCGTAAAACACAAGCTTCTGCATTCACACTTTGTTGGTTTTGTTGCTATCAGAAATGTTTGTGCGCTCCTTCACGCCAGAATCTCGAACAGACGAAAGTTTGAGCATCTTGTACGCTATGCGTTGTTTCCATTGTGTAGTCCTCGGGCACTCCATGTCCTCCAGTGAAAGGAGGCAATGTGTATGTGGTGCAGTGATTTTGGCCACATTTCGGCATGGCTGATAGGCGCTCGGTGTTATTCAATGCGGCGATTGTGCTGTGTATGCTAACTTGTTCACAAGTGACCTGTGCAGAAATGGCCGATCAGGATACAGAGTCCAATGGCCACTCGAGCAATCAAGTGCTCACACCGGCAGAGAAGAAAGCGAAGAAACTACGTGAAATTCGTGAACGCCAAGAACGACAGCAACGAGAACTTAACTCTGGTCCAACCTTGGCCCTTCCAGGCAGGAAATTCAATTTTGACTGGTCTGGCGGAGAATTTACTATTCACGGTTCCCCATTATTCATCCAACAAAGAGAGAATACGGGGATTGGCACTGGATTGACTATATGGGACGGGGTATGTCAGCCACATGAGCCAGACCATCTAGCATGAGGAACTCACCCACCTGATTCAACGCAGGCCGTACTACTTGCAAAATATCTGGAGCACAGATACCACTCCGTCCTTAGTGGGAGGCGAGTACTAGAACTTGGTGCAGGGTATGCGAAGCGAAAATAGTGTCCTTTTACATTGCGCGGGGACGTCTGTGCGTTCTCATTGCAGGACTGGTATTGTCGGTTTAGCGGCGTCCGCGCTTGGCGCTAAACAGACTTTGATTACAGATCTTGACTATGCACTAGACAATCTTGAGTCAAATATTGCGAAAAATAAAGGTCTGTTAAAAGGAGAAGTTTCTTCGTTGGAGCTAGATTGGTCGAAGCCCTTTCCTATTCCTGGCATTGATGTCATCCTTGCGGCGGATGTAGTGTGTAAGATCAAATAAATTGCACCTTGTAGTGCATGTGATGACCTCACCTGTTTTTGTGATCCTCTTCAGGGGTTGAAGAATTAATTCGCCCTCTGGTGAATACATTGGTAGTGCTCACGAACGAGGCTGTAGAAATTGGCTTCGATGGAGAAGATTCCAAGCATGTAGACCATGAATGGTGTGAATCCGTCACGGGCGTGAGCGGTATCGGGCCTTTGATTTTGCTATCGCATCAAACGCGAACCCGCTCTGCTGATAACTTGCTGTTCGATCTCTTATCCGAACACTTTAATATAAAAGAGGTATGTATTCACCCAGCATTCTATTCGATTTAACAAGGTTTCTAGTCGCTTTGGAGTTGGAAGCACAGGTACCCCGTTCGAGTCATCCCAGCGACTTCAGAGATGAGGACTTGAATTTGTTTGAGTTGAAGAGGAAGCCAAGCAACGATTCCGTGGAACGTGGTTGAAGTTTCAAGATGGAATACCGTTCGCGCCGCGTCCTAATAATACCAGTATGGTGGACATTGTACTAGACAACTACGTGTATAGAAGTTGTAGTTAGTTTGGTTAATATCGATAATATTAATGGTCATTATCACTGCTACGTGTAATGGGCGGGGAGTGCTCGTCTATTAGACTGTTTGGCGCTGGCGTGCTTCAACGAATATAGCAACGTTCCACAAATTGTTGGATCACAACTCTCTAAGAATGATCACAGACGCAGACAGTAGGTCTTATCCTGTGATTCCTGGGATCCCAACTTCCTGGAAACAGGAAAGATCTAAACTTCCAAACTCTACCTCCAGCAGACAGCCTTTGCAGCAATCTGCCAGAAGGCCAACTCCATCACTATTGGCAGACAGACTACCCTCTCAACAAAGCACGCCCATTGTTAACAGTCTCATTCGAGGACGCCAGCCATCTACCAAAGCTCGTAAGTGATAGTCGGCAGAATACCGGCATTGTACGCTAAACACATTCAACTTGTCTTTATGCAGAAAGAACTATACGGCTTGAGAGATTGGAAGCCTGCTTAAACGAGGGAGCCTCGAGCCATTTACAAGAGGTATTCAACGGCCTGGGGAACTTTAGAAGAGCATTAGGGACAGCTGCCGACTACGTAGCGGTAAGAAAGATTTGTCAACTTCTCGTCCAATTCGGAACAGACTTTATGTGTTCAGTATGAAAGTTGCAGAAGTACCGAAAGCCAGCTTCGGAGGACATATTTCCGGCGCCCAAGGTTCAACAGCAGCGTACTGGGACCTCAGCACCCCTCAATAACCGTTCGAAAGGCCATGCATTCAAGCTTACCACCGAAACGGCACCTTACGAGAGTCATATAGTGTACCCTTACAACGAACAAAAGGAAATCGAACGCCAAAGAAACTGGCGGAAGCAAGATGTAGAACGCCTTTACCATGCAAAGTCCGTAATGAAAATCCTCAAAAGGAGCAGTAAGCACAACGCTGGGGGTGTCACCCTGCAACGCCCACACTCTGCGGCACATACTCAGCTTGTCAAGAGTACGAGAAGGAGCGAAAACGCTTGGAGGAGGAGAAATACAATGAAGTATGAGTCCGAGAAGCCTGTGTATGGCCGGAGATCCGCGAAGTTTAATGTAGCTAACGAATGGATCTATGAGGCATTCGATGCCGAACCTCAGCCGTCTTCAGCAAACGGTGTTGCGGACCACGGCACATATCCGAATACGAACGGAGATAAAACGCGCCCACATACAACCGACGGCATCATCCAGCTTGCCGGTGGAGGAAGCTCTGACGGAAACGTGAGTTTCGTTCCTCGTCCGTCGTCAATTGACGAACCTTGTATCACGGCTAACACAACGCTTCGTTCTTCCGGACTAGCCGACTACTCCAGAATGGCGCAGTCGTCACAAATGAACCCGGTCCAGGGCAGCAACCATGCTTCTTCCATGGAAGAAGACGAGGATGTACAGGAGCAGCAGCTAGTTTCGGTGCTAGCGATGGACGAGGCGGTGAAAGATGCAGGGAAAAAGACGATGGATCTGCCAGCAAGGCAAAACAAAGAAGTGATAGCTATGGAGAATCAAGTGACCGGCAGTGCCCCTTGGGAAGCTTCGGATCAGAGTGCTTCACCCCCTGGAACTCCGAAGACCGTGGATAGGAACAGCAGCGTAGAGAACGATAATTATACATTGCCACGACGAACTCAAAGTGCGCAGGTTGGGCACCAGAGGCAATCGATGTCGTTTGAGTCTGAAGACCAACTCCGGAACGATTCTGCAGCGGCGTCAGCCGCAGAAGACTCGAAGACAAAAGCTACACTCATTGACATGAGTATGCCTTCCAGTCTTCAAGTTCAGTTTGGTCGATCAGCCTACTCCCGCCCTCGAAGTGCTTTCTCACGACGACCTCATTCTATTGGCTCCAGCAAAGGTATGGGAACGTTGTCGCGAACTAGCCAGGAGCGACCGAGATTCAGGGATGTCCATTTCCCACTTCAAGAGAGCTTCCAGTTGGTCCCAATGCATGCCGGTTCAAACGTCCGACTAATGAGCCACAGCCGCCGGCTTCAATTGCATTCGTCTGAGAAGTCATCATAGGCCTGTATTTCCGGCTGTGTTCCCAGGTGCTACAACCCGTATGTGACAGATACAAAGTAGGTAGATAGCCCACCCGCTATTGTTGCTTGCAGTTACGCTGGCAAGGTCGATAACATGTCTCAATAGTCGAACCTTACAAGTATCTAGCGTACAAATGGTATTGCTCCCAATGATTTCTCACTTCACGTACCTTTAATCACGTTCCGTTTGTAAACTTCGACGTCAACTAGCATCTGTGAAGGTTGCCAGAACTTCACTGTTGGCCCAACACTGTTGGGGCAATGCTCAGGGGCATGCTGAGAACCAAAGATCACCTCATAGATAGTCGGTACTGGAATGTATTTTGTGTTATCTTATCGTAGAAGCCAACGTACAATATTCTGGTGGTAGGTGATATACTTTCGAATCTAGGTCATTTGTTTACCATCCTCAATGTTATCTCCCTGCAGGACGTCGACGTGTTGTAGTGTGCTAAACACAGCGTTCGAAATATTCATTCGATTCAGACAATGGCTTCTCAATCGACGGCCGTGAAGGCACTCCTAAAGGTTAGTTTGCTGCCGATCAGAGCAAAAAGAGCCGTAAACGAAATAGGTTTGAAGTTCAGGAGAGAGAGAAGATCTGGCCGAAAGTGGAGCATGGACGTGTTACACAGCCTGACGAGGATGACCCATTTACATGGGAATTATGGATCCAAGGCCCCGTATGCTATAAACGCTCAGTGAAGGGGTATGCTGTATGATGGGAGAGTCGTTAACTTCGTTGCAGGACAAGTATAGCGTGGATGATGAAATTCGAGACTGTCCGTACAAGGGGAAGCAGTTCCGATTGACCCTCAAGTATCCGGACAAGTATCCCATGGAATCACCTTCAGTATGTTCTGCTAGTGGCGCTTGCGAGTGTTGGCAGCTAAGATTTGGACGCGATTGCAGATGAAGTTTGATGTAGGGGCTTTGTACCACCCTAATGTCGACCCCGAAACTGGGGAAATATGTATGGAGGTACGCATTTCTCTGTTCCGTACTGTCTGGAGACTCGTCCTCGTTAACTTCGATTGTCCAATTGCAAATTGCTTGCAACTACAGGGTATAAACAAACCGACGGTGAAGATCGATAGACGAGCCGAACACGTATTCAAGCTTCTTTCATGCCCTGATTTAGGTAAACTGCGCATTATGATGCTGGACTAGTAACTCGCTTGATTTTCATTGCGAAGTTGCATGTATCTGTACTTCAGGTAATGCGTTAAATGCGGATGCTGCTAGTGAAATGAGGGAGGATGTCAAGAAGTATGAATCGAAAGCGAGAGAAGCTGCTAAGAAAGCCCCTAATGCGTAGTGTTAATTCAGAGTATACGCTTTTCGTCTTCTACATTAAATCGATAAAATAGTAATATGAAATCGGTGGAAAATTGAGGTTCCTTCTGAAAACGCTTGGGACTTCCCGACGGAAGTACCTCCCAAGCCAACGTTGTGTCATCGTTGTGTTACCAGTTTCGGCAGTCGAAAATGCTCACTTTGTTTGTTGACCTTGGTTGTAGAAAGTGTATCTTACGTACAGCATAACTATAATTTTTAACAGCTTCATAACATATTTCATAATTTGGTACTTTCCAAAACAACCTAAATTTCCCATCCATCCCCGGCCGGCGGCCCCGCCGAAATCGTCCTGCCGCGCGCGGGGCCGCCGGCCGGGCATCTTATCCCGTTGGCGAGGTTCAACCCTCAGCTCGTTGAAATCGGAGGAAATGAAATTGTTTAATGAGATTTAAATGCCTTTCTGAATAGAGGAGGGAAACAGCAGTCTTGCCCATTCTCGTGGGTTTGCAGTTTACCCGTGGACCTCCAGTATCCCGCCCTGCCAGGGAGATAACACGTTCAACTCGCAAGCATTTATTAGAGGGCGCACGACAGTTCCTCGGTACTATATCATAGTTCCGCATTTGTCGCTTCTCAGGTGTTATTCAGTTCTACACAGAAGTGGGCATATAACGTTTCCGCTGGCACGTCCACCTTCCTCGTCAGCTCCCCCTGGAGATCCTTTTTGTCGTTAACTCGGTGCGCCTTCGGTGGGAAGCCTCAACCGTGGGTCAGAACACGTAATCTATGCAGAGGAGAACGTCTACTAAAACAATGTATCCGTCTCAAGAGGAGGCATGTCACTCTTCTGGCATGTCCGCTAAATGCAAAGGGGGGAACACTGATCGTAAAGACGCCCCTCGAGGGGGAAAATGGACCATGTCAGATGAACGGTCTACAGAGCCGGAAGTTGGCTTCAGTAAAGACAACATATACTTTGACAGCTTTGCTATCAAGTGCATGATTCAGGTGTATACTTTCTTTGCGACTCTTTGGGTCTTTTCGCTGCACTCAATAAGATTCATCCGCCAGCACTCCCTCAAGGAGTTCTTTGTGTCCTTCGTTTGGAGGCCACTGTTGGCGTGGATTTGGATGTATCGGCACTCGTTCTGGAAAACAGCGAAAGTAACAAGTGGATTCGTTTGTGCAGTACTGTTCCACACAAAGTGCGTCGCCATTGCATACCGGCGGGGKGTTATCGACCACGAGATGATTGGCACTCAACGGCTCCCCGACCTGGGACAGGAGTTCTTCCCAGATTTACAACGATATCGTTGGATCCCTGAGGTACGTCGGTTCACATCTGATGCAACGCTGGTGGTGTTTATTGAATTTTCTTTATGCGATCCAGGTCCTTTACCTGCTGCCTCTTGTGGGTTATCTCGGGTGCATGTTCTACTATCGGAACGAACGACTATTGGGAGGTCTACGAGTGTTTCTAACGAGCCACGGGACTCTCCTTACTCTCAGAGCTCTATCTTTTGTGGGTACAACTTTGCCTGACAGTAGCATGGTTTGCCATAAAGGCGGTCTTCATATTGGATCGTGTCATGACTTAATTTTTTCGGGGCATGCTACATTTGTCATGTTGACCGTGTTTTGCCAGTGGCTAGTGTTTCGGGATGTGACCGCTAAATGGATCTTATGGTTGGAAGCTGTACTGGTTATAGTAACAGATGCATTGATAGTAGCCTCTAGGAATCACTATACCGTGGATGTAAGTTGTGGCTTTGCTGTCATCTTCAGTGTTGTGTTCGAATAGTTTCGTGAGTCTATCATTGCAGGTAGTGATCTCACTCTACGCCACGCCTTTAGTATTTTGGATTTGGAATACTCACCCTTATTTGAGGAAGATAATTTTCCTAGAGCCGGGATTACTTCCTCGTGAGGACATTGCTGTCTTTTCGGAAAAGAATTCGAATCTGATATGGCTCTTTGGGGAAACTAAGGAGGCTACGCCTACCGCTTCCGAGGCGAAGGTAGCTTCTCAAGACGATACTGATGGTGATGATGCGTCTGATCCGAGACCTCTCCCCTCTGTTTCTGTGCAAAAGAAAAGTGCATCTTCACGAAGTGCAGAGAGACCTCTACGCACCGACGTCCAAGTCCAGCTTCCCAGAGAAGCGATCGCTTCCTCAAGATGGCGTGCTGCAACTGATTCAAGATGTGATTACGGATCCTCTGGCTCGATTGACGAGCTTTCTAATTTTTGGGACAATTGGAATGGGTCGCTTGATCGACAGGATAGTGGTACCCGCCCATCCTTTGCCTCAGGTGATACAGATGATTGCAATGCGCCATCATCCCCTTCGACGGAATCTTCCCAAGAGCAAAGACAGGGGTCAGCTTCATTCGCGATGAGATTCTTTGGAGAAAGTACAAGAAAGTGGGCTACAGAAATGGGTAAAAGCATCTCTAAAAGGCTTCCTGGAGCGCAAATGGCGAATATTCATATTCTCATAAATAACTATTTTGCTAACTCCATCTTAGATAGTTCTGAGGATGGCCCAGAGAAGGAATTGAATGGCCTCAAAACTCGCCGAGGTTATCATATGAGAAGGCGGCGAACACGAAGTCTACCTCCTTACGGTTTCAATAGCTGATCAATGAACAAGAGCAGACGTGACCTAGATTGTACTTATTTTACCGAACCGGAACCTGAGCCAGTCTTCAAATTTAGGGTCGGTTGTCGCCGGGATCATCTGTTCATTTCTCATCTCCTCATCCAGTTTCTTGGGTTGCCTTGTTCGCTCCTGGTATTCGTAGGAAGCAGCACCTGTACTTGCTGATAAGGTATTCTGTGGTAGCTCGTGGGCAGCAAGCGACGTTGAGCTAAGAGTTCTGTGAGCTTCCACGTGTTCGTTAGAGCTCTTTTCCTTTACCAGCTTCCCGTAGAAGTTCAACGCGTGTCTGTTCCATGATGTTGCAAGACTTTTTTTCTTTAAGTTTTCAAAGTCGGGAGAAGGCTTCATAGCGCTGCGCGCGTCAGAAGTGAGGCTGTACTTTGGCTTCCTTTTCCGGGATGTTTTCGTCTCAGCCGGATTTTCTGGATACAACATGGGTTTCTCGTTCGAGGCTGATGTCTCTCGTTGTGTTGGTTTACGACGGTCATCGGTTTTCCTGAAGCTCGTAAAAACTGCTTTCGCAGCTGCTGTTCCTTTAGTGTATATTCTTAGTTCTCTAGCCAAGAGATCTTCCTTCCTTGCTAATTCTTCTTCTTGACGTTTCTTCTGAATGGCTTCCCGTTGTCGGAGTTTCTTCATCTGTAATGTGACAGGAGCGATTGCTAACAGCGCCAGGGGAATATAGTGTTGCAGTCGACTAACCTTTCTGCCCGCACCAATGGACTTTTCAATATCCAATGCGAGCTCATCGTCCTCTGCTTGAGCCAGCATCAAGGGTGTCTGTCCGTTGTTGTTCCGTGCCTCAGGATCGGCTCCCGCTTCAGACTGTGAGTGGGGAGCGAATATTCGCGACGGCACAATTGATTAAGAGCTAGTGTGTTACGTACTAGTAGTTTGATCATTTCGAAGTCACGATTAATGACAGCGTAGTGCAAAGGAGTCATCCCGTATTTGTTTGTTAAGTTAGGGTTCTCTTTCTCCTGCGGAAGAAGTTGCAAACGGTTAAGGATCACTGCTTGAACACAATTCGAGGGCGTTATGGCATGTTACGAACATCACGAATCAGGTAGCGTGCCCGTCGATAGTCTCCATCTTGGACAACTTTCAGCAGAGTTCTGGTGTCTAAAACACGAATGCAACGAGCTGCCCTGCGTTTGCGCTCTCCGGCACCTGGCTGCCTTCGGAAGATGGCAACAGAAGCCGCTTCTGACTCAGCCCTAGCGAGCGAAAGTGCATTTTCGTTAAATATTGTTTTTTTGCGATGGTCCGCACCCATGGAGAGCAAAAGCTGTACGGCCTTATCCCATCCATTCTTCGCTGCGAGTATGAGTGGTGTATTTCCCTCATCGTCGGCTTCGTTAATGTTTGGATACACGCGGACAGGCTGTTCGCCTTTCTCAATCCACATATCCATTACTTTACCCAGTCTCAATTCTTCATCTCTCTGCTTTTGAATAAGCCTTCTGCGGTAAAAATTAGGAGAACCGAACAATCTGTGTAAGGTAGATGCTCGCGAAACAGTTTGACAAGGTTACTGACGTTCGTTTTTTTTCGTAAGACAGCTCGCGGCGTTGGTACCATGGAGTACGATCGGCATGTACTTGCCACCCTTGTCGGTGAAGCAAGTTCATTTTATGTGTTTCTCCTAACTCTGAGAATTCTCTGAATAGTTTGTTGATTTCCAACTGAGCCTTGGCTTTCTCCTTTCGCATTTCTTGTTTATGCAGCTCGTGTTCGTCAATTTCCGCTGGCCATTGTTTTTCTCTCTTTGTATTATTCCCTTGGTCATTCTCCGCTTGAATTTCCTGCTCAAAAGTCTCAGATTGTGACAATTGCTTGTCGTTTTCCTTATACTCTTCAGCTTTCCGGGCTTTGGCCTTCTTTGATCCTATATCAGCAATAAAAAGTGGAGGACTCAACTGTGATTCAAAAGTAAAGTTATCTTCTATCGAAGCCTTCAGAGACTGAGCAAACGGCTCGTAGAATTGAGGTGCCAGTTTTACCGTCATCACCACTTCCTTGTCCTTGTACTTGATGTTGCCAACCTCTCCCCATTTCATCGCTTCGGCCGTGGCTTCGCGGGCGTTCTCATAATTGACAGTGAGAATGCCGTTGACCATTCCGGGACCTCCTTTATTCATGGTATACGGAAAATCGCCAATGTCTCCCTGCCGGTTCTTTGCCGACACTCCTGGCTTGCCTAAACGTAGCCCTGTAGAGTCTGACTCTTCTTTGAAATCTTCACTTCCTTTTACGCTATCATCTCTCATCCGAAAAATTGTGTATTTCTTCATCAGTTGAGATGGTTTTAGTTTATCCGGAAATGTATCCTCCAGCAATGGGAGCCCCTTAGTGGAACTCGCTGTAACATAGGACACCTTGCCACCTTATATGCCCAGAACAATGCAGGAGCAACTGTTGCTTACCATCTGTTACTGAGAGCTCGTTTCCTTTCTTTTTGCTGTCTGATTTGTCCCTAGCGGGACTGTTGGCATTGCTGAGGATGGTTCCTCGCAAACTGGACAGGGCTGTTTCGCCTTCTCCGAGAGCTTTTAGGGTAGTCTTCTTGAAGTCCTTGGTTGTAAACGCTGCGTTTATACACGCACAGTGCAATCGGCTCGCAAATGTGATACGAATATTGGTCGGTCCCGCCCTCTTACTGTTTTTTGCCTTCTCTATTTCCGCACGCACATCAGGGGGGATATATAATCGTTCCTGCCCAAATACGAAGTAAGAGGGAAAAGCGTTATGGAAAAAGCTGAGATACTACTCACAAGAGCTATATGGTTCTGCATTGCCGGTGCCTGACTCTTTAGTGCTCTTCCTGTGTACGACGAGTTGTACGTCATAGGTCCCTTGCTGCAAGGAGACAAGCAGTCTTCAGAGATAACGGTAGCATTCCATGCGATCATTACGTACTGAGAAGCTGGGACGTCGAACCATCCCTTGTCATCAGAAGGCCGAATTTGCTGACTCAGTTTCTGTCTATCCCGCTCTAACTCAGGTGCACGGCCGTGGATAGCATAAGCCGCTGACGCTCTGCAGCCAGTATACACACGGTATCAATTCCGACTTGGGGCTCGAAGCTTCGGTTGGAGCGTACCGCAAGATCAAATCTAACTCATCGTTTTTCACTCGTTTCATCCACTCAGGCGTGGATTCCTCCTCTTCACCTTCCCGCTGGATTTCGTACCGCCTGTTGCTCATCTTGTCGTTCCCATGCACCAAATATTAAACCACGGAGTGATCCGTTGCTTGCCCCACCAGCGTGC
Source organism: Halocafeteria seosinensis (assembly GCA_001687465.1). NCBI lineage: Eukaryota > Bigyra > Bicosoecida > Halocafeteria > Halocafeteria seosinensis. The sequence continues at coordinate 1,694 of LVLI01000035.1, read as the reverse complement.
AATACCGGGGAACGCTCTTCTGAGAACAGTAAGGTTGTTGCTGGCCTTGTTTGCAATTTTAACTAACGAGGCAGGATTCTAGTAATATCTATCCGTATACTGCATGAAGTGCAGCATCTACGCGCTTGAGGTGGTCCCTGCCCTGTCAAGGGGTGGACAAACTTCAAGTTAACTGATGACATCCTCATATGGTAGGAAGCCAGATTGACAAAAAAACAAAAAGAAAGATGACAAGTAATCGTACCAGAATGCAGGGGATGACTGCACAGGGTGTATGTATTCTTGGATAACATGAAACGGGCACATCCAAGCTATACACCAATATGAACATTTGCGTCCCGCTACTGCATCGCATGCAGCGCCAACGCAAAAAACATGAATAAATGCTCCACACGAACAAATGTGAGCAGTGGTCCCTGCTAACCAGCTATCCTTGGAGTTCACTCAGGCTGGAACCAAACACGCTGTCAAAGCTCGAAACACTAGATACCCTCTCTAAGTCCGCTTGGGCCGGCTCTGCCAATGTCGGTTCTTTAATTGATACCCCTGTCCCCCAATTGATGTTGTTGTGCCTACTATATGTGTCCCCGAAAGAGCCACTAACCTCATCGCTGACATCCTCAAGTGAAACGGGGAATCCAGAAAAAATGTCCCCGTTCTGGTGATGTCCAGGATCAGCTCCGAAATCGAATCCACCGACATTTAGCAGGGACGCTCGGGAAGTCGACATGGCGTTACTGCACAGCGTCGTTGTTGCAGATCCACTCTTTTCACTGGCCGAAACAATTGATTGACTGTTACTGAGCGTGCTAGAGGAGTTTCCATTGAAGGACGTAGTAGATGGGAAAATCTCGGTATTTAAAGTACGAGTGTGCGTCGAGAGTTGTTGCCCAATAGGTAACCACTGAGCGTCTTCCAGGGACGATGACTGAAAGTTAGCTGAGCCAGTCACAGTACCGATCGATCGCGGAAGATCTTCAGCGACGGAAGGAAGTATTGGATTGTTAGGGTTGGCGTATGAATCCTGGAATCGATTCCATGGTTCGGTGTTGTCTTTCAACTCGATACTGTGGATACTTCTGCCGTCCGAGCTGGCCATAACCTGGAATTTGTGTGGACGCAACGATACTATCACGCGATCAACAGGCAACACATGGTCTGCTAGAGCAGGATTCAGAAAATGAAGCTCCAAGTGTTGGATGAGGTAGGTGGTCATTACTGAGGCCTCATTTCATTAACATCCATAGCATCGTTTGGATTTGACAATTTTTCTCTACTGCAGCTATTCGAAGAGTTTGAGATGACAGAATTAAATCAACTGTATACTGATGTCGCGAATAATCGGTTGTATCGCACTGTGTGGGGACTCTATCCGCGGCAGTTGTCTACCACCCAGACACTGAAGAGCGATGTTCCGATCATGTCGAAGGTAGCTGAAAACCTTCGTGCAAAACTACCCCAAAATACTTTGAGCGCATTAGAAGCTCAAAGTCCAACGCCTGTTGCAAACAAACCATTCGTGAAAGATGTCGACTATTCTATTCAAACTGGGCCTCAACACTTGGAGCTTCATTTTCTGAATCCTGCTCTAGCAGACCATGTGTTGCCTGTTGATCGCGTGATAGTATCGTTGCGTCCACACAAATTCCAGGTTATGGCCAGCTCGGACGGCAGAAGTATCCACAGTATCGAGT
>LVLI01000034.1:0-24935 GCA_001687465.1 Halocafeteria seosinensis | reverse complement strand
CCCTTGGATACGCTTTAACTCCGATCTTGTTCCACGGTTTGTATCACCATAATACATACCTTGTTTTGATGAATAGATCAATAAAATAATGAAAAAATAGATGTGATATGTTTTCGGTTGTTCCGTGGTGGATTACAATGTGTTTGTTATGTGTGGTCCTTTCTGGAAAACAGCACCACTTTACAAGCCAACCATTTTACTAAGCTACCCAATCCAATCCTTCAAACCAGCCATTGGCAGCCAAGCCCTCACCTTCACAAGTTGTAATTCATAACTTCAACCCATCCGCCATCGGTACACACCTCTTTTATCGATTGGACCTGACGGCTTAAAATGCGCTATACGACCGCATTTTTTGACGAAATCGAGGAGTGTGGATCATTCCTCGAAACCCGCATCCCACCGAAATCGGTCCACCGCTCTACGACCGCCTTTTTCGACAAATTTAAAAGTCGCCCCGACGAAACTGGCTGGGGCTGAGGCGTCCACCGCTATACAACCGGATTTTTCGGCGAAATAGGGGGTGGTATGGCTCTTCCCTCGATATTGTTTCACGATTGGGGCTGTGTGATACCCCTTATGCTACTGTGGTAGTACATGCGGATTTGGCGATGTGCGTAGTCTACGTGCACATGCATGTAGGTGACGCAACGTGTCCAACCATGCATGCGTCTCGAATGGTGAGAACACCATGCGGCTGTAAGTACCATGGGCCTTCAAGGCGGTCAGAGTAGGCCAGACGAATAGTACTTCCCCTATGGTGAGCGAAATAGAAATTTGTGACACATCTGTGAATCGTGGAAATAATCCCCGTACTGTGTTCAGCAGTGCTTCATCACGAGCCGGTTCTGGTGCTGTGGTTCTTCTGAGACTTCGTCCACATCTGAAAGCCCCACTGGATGACGTGCTGGAGAGTCGTCAAATGTCATTACATATGGGAAGTAGCTCTGAGACTTCGGCGGCGGCGGCGGCGACGAGCTCCACTTCAGAGCAACAGACCAGTCTTTCTTACCACAAGATACCTCACCCTAATCAACCCACAGTCAGACCAGAAGCCACCTCTAGTCAACAGCGCTTCGGCCGCGTAAGAATGGAAAATTCAACAGGTAAGTGAAAGGTAGTCCTAGCGAACTCAGCGCAGTTGAGTGTGGATTACTACCAGTTGGTAGTTGGGGGTTCTTGATGCACAGCACGGTGGCTACCCGAAGATAGACGTGAACATGCATTGGAGAACTTGCACACAATCCTCTTTGATAGAGAGCACGGTTTAGGTCTGATAGGGGATGTACATAATTACCTAGACCCAGCAAATAGCAATATTGCTCAAGTGCTGGTAAAAGGAAGTGGAATTCCAATCACCCTGTGCGCAATCTACATTGCCGTAAGTTGCGAAAAGAGTGGGAGCAGGCATGACTTTTCTTACAGCTTTTGCATCGCAAAGAAACTGCACAGGTTGCATCGAGGATTGGTCTGCCTGTATACGGCATTAACACACCTGGGCATTTCCTTGTCGGTGTCCAAATGGATGAGTATAGAACCGTAAGCGTCCGTCTACAGTTTCCTCAGATCTACGATTTGTCACAGCAGGTAACTCTTCCGATCTTCTGCAGGTTTTCGTAGATCCGTTCCGTGGAGGGGTTAGGAAAAATAGGGCAGAAATGAAAGATCGATTAAGAAAGATGCAAATACCATCGCAGTTTCATAGCCAAGTATTGCAACCTGCATCGTTGGATAAAGTTATGATCCGGATGGCGATGAATCTAGTACACGTGCATCAGGTACGCAAGCAGTAAGAAGTAGTGTATTCCTTGTATACGTATATGTATTCAGCGTAAATAATTGACGGTCTTTTCAGTACGTCGGGAACCAGGAAATGGCCGATAAATGGGCGGGAATAATGGAGCGAATCGGAAGCGTCACGAGAAAAATGGGATGGCAGAATACGCAGTAATTCGCTTTCTCATAGCAAAGCTAAGAGCAATTGGATTCTTCTTGTTTTCTTCGTTAGACTATCTAGTAAAAACACCAGTAGACCATAGCATCGTTTCGAGTTTGTTCCTAGGCGCGCACAGGAAAGCAGCAGGTCAAGATAACGCATCCGATCACCTACATAGTGGTCATCCTAATTACTCAGTACTCTTTTCCTCCTTACCCTTCTTCGATGTTTTCTTTTCCTTCTTTTTGGAACGTTTCGGTGCTTTGAAAAAGTCTTTCAAGACTTGCTTCTTTTTCGAATTATCCTCCGCACCGGCCTCAGAGTGATGTAATGCCCCCTTGGATGCGGAGGACTGCCGCTCTTCCGAACGCTCAATACTCCCGCTAGGTAGTTTCAAATCACTCAACAATGCCTTTCCAGATTGCTTTCGTGCTTCCTGGATTTTAGCATGTCTCTGTTTGGCTCGCTCCATTCGTTCTTCAGCTCTCTTCTCCGCTTCCGATTCAAGGCGCTTTTCTTGCTCGAAAATGTCCTTCATCAAGGAATCCCGGTAGTCGTCAAAATCACCATCCCATTCAGTAACAGTTTGCTTATCGCAAACCCAGAGGATGCAATTCGCAGCTTGAATCAATCTAGCATCATGGCTGACAAGAACAACGCCTCCATTATATCGAGTGAGGGCGTCTGCCAGCGCATCAATGGATTCTATATCCAAGTGGTTAGTAGGTTCATCTAAGAAGAGCAGGTGGGGTTGCAATAAGTTCAAATTAGCAAAGACAACCCGAGATTTTTGACCTCCAGAAAGATCAGCTATGGAAATCGTGTGCGCATGGCCTTCTAAACCAAAACGACCTAAGAGGTTCCGCGCTGCATTCAATCAGACACGTTAGACAACACTAATACACACTGACAAAGGATCATTATCTTACCATCTTGGTATTTTAAATCACCGTATTTCGACTGCAAGAATTCCACCGGTGATTTGTCCATTGGAAGAATATCTACAAAATGCTGACTGTACACTCCTATCCTAAGGAAGCGGTTCCGGATGATCTCCCCTTCTGTAGGTTCCAAGTCTCCTGCAATAAAAACAAAACATCATAGCGGTCAGCCTGGTTAACACCCTGGAGCAATATGATACTCGCTGCGTACCTGTTAACAGCCGTATTAAAGTGGACTTGCCGACGCCATTAGGGCCGACAATAGATATCCTCGACGTTTGATCGATGCCGAAGCTGATATTGTTAAACAACAGCGGGTGCTGAGGACCATACCTAAACGAAGCGTCGCGTACCTGAGATCCAGACACTCATGTACAAATGTATCCAGCATTTTTCGTGAGAGCCCTGTTACATACCTCAATAATCGGTGGAGCGAGTTCGGGAACTTCATCAAAGTCAAACCGAACGGTGTACTCCCGCACTTTAGACAAGAGTTGTCTGTTGGCCACATCATCTGCCGATGCGACTTCCTCCTGCCCTTTCTTTTTCCCTTGTGGAGCCGCAACCACTTTCTTAGCCTTCTCTTCAGCTTCTTTCTTGGAGTAACCTTTCTGTTTAAGAGAACGCAGCTGCTTTTGCTGTTTCTCGTACTCTTTTTGACGCTTCTCCAAATCAAGTTTATGCTGCGCCTTGAAACTCTCATAGTCCCCGCGGTAATAGTTTAGTTGCTTGTTTTCCAAATGGATAATATCTGTCACTACGCTCGATAAAAAATCTTGGTCGTGACTAACTACTAGCAGCGTGTTCTTCCATCTTCTCAGGTAGTCATCCAGCCACAATACGGCGTTTAGGTCCTGTATGATATCGTCAGAACTTATACACCATATATTGTCAACGATACATACAATACGTTAGGTCGAACTTACAAGGTGATTCGTGGGCTCATCCAACAGCAGTAAAGTCGGTTCGAGAAACAACGCACGTGCTAAACTAATCCGCATTCTCCATCCTCCCGAAAAATGTTTAGTAGGCCTTTCCTGCATTTCTTCAGTAAAACCGAGACCTGCCAAGATCTTCCGCGCCTTAGGTTCGGCATTCTCCGTATTATGCTGGGCCATTTCTTCATATATTTCATTCAACCGTGTTTGCAGTTTATCTACTTCATCCTCTGACAGTGAGTCATCCTCCAGCGATTTATCCAATTTCTCATCAATCTCTTTCTCTTCCTTCAAGAGCTGAGAACGCTTCTCATCGGCGCTAAGCACAGCCTCAACAGCTCGTGTATCATCACCCATAACTTCTTGTTCAACATACAAAACGTCAATATTGTCAGGTATAGCCAACTGCCTCGCACCCATTGCTTTCAGTAAAGTACTCTTCCCTTGACCGTTCGGACCCACTAGTCCGTATCTCCTGCCATGAACGATATGAAGTTTTGCGTTAACAAACAGCTCTTTCTTATAGGCGGTCACGGTAAAGTCGTTGACAATTACGTCCTTTGCATTTTGCTCAGCAGCATCCTGGGCATCCGGTCCTTTCCCTGCTTGCGATACAGAGAAATGCTCTAGACCAAACTTATCTGAAGCTCTTGCAGCAGCTTTAGACGCGGCTTCCTTCTGATCTTCGTCGTATTTCGCCACCACCTTCTTTTCGCGGTTGCTTAATTTTTTCCCTTCTTCTCGTTTTTGCAAAGCTTTCTTCAACTCTTGGTCTTGTTTGGCCGCACCAAGCGTCACCTCTGCATTAGCAGGATTTGGCATTTGTTATTGTTTCGTCGACGAAAAATAGGATTCTTCTCCGTTTTCACAACTTACCACCTGAGCCCATAGCTGCACCCCCTGCTGCGGACACGTTCGACGACGGTTCACTTGCAGTGGTACTTAGTGTATCCGGCTCGACTTCCCCGCTCTTGGTGCTTCCACCTCGTGTGCCTACACTTGCCTTTGCTTTATCGCCCTGGTTCTCGTCCTCACCAGAATGGCCGAATTCTCCATCCTCTTCATCGTCGGAGCTCTCATCAGAGGCAGTTCCGCCACCCTTCTTGCCACCTTTTTGCTTATTGGACTTGTCCCCTTTCCTTCCTGCATTATTTTTACCCTTCTTTTTCTTCTTACCACTGGTAGCGTCATCATCATCCTCCTCATCGACGTTGGTGTTTGGGCTATCCACTGCCACACGAGCATCGGCCTCTTCATCCTGATCACTCTCCTCTTCCTCCTCGCTATCAGAAATGGACGCTTGCGCCATTTGCATTTCAAGCTCCATCTTTTCCTTCATTTTACGCCGTTCTTTCTTAGACAAACCTGCCATCATGTCTTCTTGATCTCCTCCTCCGGAAGAAGCTGCTGCAGGAGCTGCTGCCCCTCCTCCTTTTTTGCCTTTCTTTTTCTTCGAGCCACCGTCAGCAGCACTAGGAGCAGTGGCACCAGCACCTGCTCCATCCGCGCCCTTTTTAGGATCGAAATCATCGTCATCTTCCTCCTCCTTGCCTTTCTTCTTCCCCTTCTTACGAGGCATTTTCAGCTTTTCAAACAACCAATAACCTCTCTTTCCCTAGGGAGCACTTCTCTCTGTTCAATTCGAGTGTCCTTACCCTCAAAAAAAATCTGCCAACTAGGCTGGTACAATTGTAATAGCCTCCCATCATCATCCATGGACCATGTGTCACTTTTATCCACAGGGACATTGAAGTTGAAGTTGTAAGTGGAATAAATGATTGCTTGCTTTCGGATCCTGGATAGGACCTGGATCCATCGGCGTATACAGCACCCGTACGTTTAGAATAGTATCATTGGTGCTAGGTAGGTGTGTGGTATACGGCAGAGCTGTACCTCTTCCTTCTTGCGGTATTGGAGGAAAGCACGGCTGAAGACGAGGTTTTGTAGAACACCCGCGCCAGCTGTGTCTTCTCACTGTCCTATACATCACACACACACACACACACACACCGAAAGGAGACGATGCAGCAAGGCACCTCTCCTTCCAGAGGAAGTGGAGGAGGCTCTGCTGGACACCGTGTGCTTCGGAAGATTGCGCTCTTGGGCTTTAGAGGAGTTGGTAGGGTGAAAGAAAGAAATGTATTTGGTTCACAATGCTGTTTTAGTGATGGACTCGTATGACATTGCAGGAAAAACGTCCATTGCTCGTAGATTGGCCGAGGATAATTTTGAGACGGCGTATGCGCCGACTATCATATCGACCTACCATACTACGTTTCAGGTGCAAAACGTCCAATTCGACCTCGAGCTTGTGGATACCGCGGGACAGGTAAGGTGGACTGGTGCTTTCACAATGGTTTGTAATTATTGACGACAAAACTTCCATGGTGCAGGATGAGTTCACGCGAATTCCGAGTGAAGCTTCGGTTGGAATTCATGGGTATCTGCTTGTCTACGACGTTACGTCCAAGCCAAGCTTCGATAAAGTATGTTGGTTGATAAAGGTGACGTCGCGTTCGCACTCATGGACACACACGCACTACTACGTCGATATACACCTCCAGGTACAACATATACGGGAATCGCTTATAGAGCGAATTGGAGCCGAGAGTGTTCCAGCCGTTTTAGTAGCCAACAAAAATGACATGGATAAGCGACGCGTTAGTTACGAGCAGGGTTGTGAGCTTGCAAAAAAATGGAAGTATCCATTCATGGAAACCTCGGCTCGGAACGCTGATAACATTGAACAGGTGAGACTAACGAAAATCAGAGCTGGATTTGCAGTCAGTCAGTTATCTGGCACCATTTCCTTTTGTGTCCTATACTGCAGATATTTGTAACACTACTACAGGAAATAGAGAAAGAGAGTGGGCTATTAAAACCAAAGAATGAAAAGAAAGATAAAATATGCAGTGTTTTGTAAAATATGACTTCTGCTCTGGACTGGACTGTATGTACGACTAGATAGCCCTCTTTCCGCGTAGAAGCGCTTTAGATAGCTCTTCTTCCTCACGGGTGTCAAGCAAACGAGGTGTAGACATTAACATTATTCAGCCTGCTCTTTATTACGAATTGTTCCTCCATAAGATATGGTGCGCTATAGTTCTAGACTTCCATCCTTTGTTTCTTCTTTATCGTCGCTCCTATCATTGTCTTTGGACTCTCCTGGATTGCTTTCGGCGGCTTGTGTAATGGAGCTCGGTAGTGTAACGTTATTCGATATATTACCCGCCATCTCAGCAGAGTACTCAGGAGGCCGTTTGTTAGGAGTGCTAAATGTTTCGTTCGTCCAGTACCCACTGTCATCTACATACTTAATCCTTGCAATACTCTCTGCAACCTCTTTCAGGCGCTTCTCTGTTCGTTCAATCACACTCTGCACGATTAACAACGGGCTCCATAGTAGTGTATCATTGCGTACGGGAGGTGCACCAACAACGTAGCGAGCGTACCCTATTCTCTTCATGGGCTTCTTTGAAATCTTCATCATCGGGGTCCTGTTGTAATGCTTCCTCCAGTTCACTCTGAGACCTCTTCTGCATCCAGATCGTCATCATAATTGTCGCTCCCTCCCCACAGCTATTGAATGAAGCTATGCGCACGTACTAAATGATACAATCTGTTGTCCAATTCCGTCTGTAAGGACTCTAAATAATCCAGATTCCACTCGGGGTTCTGCTCCACACTGGGCGGTATGGCCACATCAAACCCTCGGTACTCAAAGTCCTTTGACATTTTTCTTATCCTTTCGAATTCATGTTCAATTAAGGCTAATAAATAGACACAAACACGCAAAAATAGGCCTCAAACTTGTGTATAATCGACCTTGATGAGTGAAACGACAATCGTTTCGTTCACTCCTTCCCTTATGGTCAGTCGAAGCTCTTCCCTGCAGGTGTATGCGTCACAGTAGAGGGCCTGCCAATAAAACCCTGTATACCACATGTAAGTTTTACATTGTTCAGTAGCAACCGTAGTGTAGTGCCATCGCAGCCGACAAGGGCATAATGCGGCCTTGCTGACTAGTGCAGGTCACCGTCACCTTTATCACCCTTGTTTGCACCTAGGTCGTGGACGGCATTTTTTTATCCTGCTCTAAAGACCCATATTTGCATATCCAGACGATGTAATGGGTGAATTCCACAAACACAACATACCTGGTATGCCAATAAATGATTCTGTGAAGCTGGTGAAGGATATCACAGGAATCCCGCAGCTGGAACTTGAAGAGTGGCCACTTAGGATGGCTCATTTTATTTCTAAAGCATCACCACAGGGAATATGGGGAGTGTATTCACGGGTTGGAGATATAGTGGATCTCTCGGTGCGCTCTGTGAAGAGAGTGCTCGAATATTTTCAACAAACGGGAGAGATGTACGCTAGCAGTACACGGGAGGCCGCCCTCGTAAAGACAAAAGACCTCTCCAAACATGAAGATCAGGTACATCATCGACTACTACAACGCGAAAAACGGACATGTTACGAAGCAAAGAATTCTATCGCAGCTTCAAACTCATTTTCCGGGTGACACAATCACCTTGCAAAATGTTACAGGACTCCTAAAGTCCCTTGGGTTCCACTACCGAGTACCTCGGACCCCCCGATCCCCTGGGTCCATGGACTACTTATCTGCGGCAGCGAATGAAAAACTTCACGGTTAAGTTAGTCAACGGTTTACGAGGAGCTTCAAGAACGAGTGTGCTGTCGGGAATTCCGATGAGGGCTTTCTGTATGTGAACAACAAAATTGAAGACATGGTGCAGAGCAAGCTCGCCAGGTCTTGGGGGAAGTCTTGGCAGCAAAATAGCAATGGTACATGCCTTCGATTCGAGATTAGGTCCCTTTTACGTGAATGAGGAAGATACCGGGGAAAGATCCTCCACATCTTTAAACGACCCTCCAGAGTCGCCGCTCTCGTGTGAATACTTCTTCGAAACTGAATTCTACCTCTGGAAGCTACAAAACGACAATGGAGGGAGAAATTTATATTACGTGGTTTTCCTATTGTTTCATATCTGTAATGAATGAGCTTTATCCCGATCGAAAAGTGTTCTTGGTTCTGGATAATGCGAGTTACCATAATCCGCTTCCGCAGGGGAGGAAGACTCCAGCTCGTTCAACTTGGAGTGACCTCCAAAACATCTGGGCTTCCCATTTCGGTGAGAGTGATTACTCTGCAATAGAAATGGTAATTCATCGTAGAAGTGTGGGCGCATCGCACAACGGCGCGACGCTGCCAAGGTTTGGTTCCCAACCCGATGTAACAATGCCAAATTGCAAACTATCATGTGTTGATGACTTGCTTGGAATGTTTCGGCAGTTGAACCGTTGAACGTCTCTAAATTACATGTAGCTGAACTGTGAACTCTAACGACTACCATGGACCACGGTGTAACACCGTCGGTGTTACATTTGGTGTAGCACCACCATGCTTGGTTTGGGAGTCGACACATCGCACCTTCGAAAAGGTTGGCAAACGATGCTGTCACGTGACGGTTCCGGTTCCGGTGGTAGCAGCAATACTAATACACATTGTCACCCCAGTACCACCTCGCCAGGGATCTACGCTGTGCCCGTAAAGCGACGAAACTCAAACTAGAGAAGGTGGAGAATCGAGTGTGCAAGACTTAAATATCATGAAATTGGTGTTCCCCACAATGCGGAAGTGTACATCGTCTTGCCCTTGGGTTCTGTGAAAGGCGATCCGAGCTTTCCTGTTAGACTTGCTCCTCGTTAAGTTCTTGTTCGTCCAAGAGGACGCTATCCTCTGTTGGTGCTCCATTGCCACAAACTCCTGAAACCCGAAATTTCCAGAGGAGCAAGCACGCCGTTGCACACGAGAGCGCGATTCCCAGGATGGCAGGTGTAATACCTGCGGACCAAAAGAAGTACAAAAGACTTATCTCCAGGCCAGATGGTGGAAATAGAGGAGGAATGACCTCACCTGCGTCAACGTACAGCCATCCCGGTGAGTCTAAGGCAAGGTAGCGTTGGAAAGCGATCATTCCGACAAAATTAAAGCAAACTGCGTCGGGGAGGAAAAATAAGTAAAAAGTGCAGATGGATGAACCAGACCGAAGCTGAATTACTTCGTATCCATAAATACTCACAGTATGACAATACTGCAAAGAATGTGAGCTGAGGCCAAGGGTGCGCACTTCTCTTGAGAAATTTTCCAACGCTTGACGTAGCAAGGATGGCCACAGACGCAAATGCCCCTAATGTAATGAATATTCTTGTCAACGTCAGATAGGGAGCAGAGGAGTCAGATCCTTTTACTGCACTTAGAATAACAATGGGAATCCATGTCGCGTTAGTGTACTCCCTCAATATTGTAGTGGGTGTGGGTCGGAGCTTACGCGTTGAGCAACCTACAACTCCACACTCTTCCCATAGCCCTTGGTGACTCCAGCCAGCTATGTGTGCCCAGTGACGGTTCGTTATAGCGGCAATGCTGAAAACAAGCGCAATTATCCCAGTGAAAACACATACTGCCACACACAAGGTATAGAAACGGGTAAACATTGTAGTCGAACGGAGAATCGTCCTGTTCCACGGAACATCTTATTCGTCCAGCAGTTGTACAACTTACTTAGCATTGTATCCGACCGGCTCACACGTCTGCTCATCCTCTTCATTCAAAGTTTCGACTTTCGATATTTCTAACAGCGATAACTGTGTCTCGTTACGCACTCAAACCTGGGATGAAGTTCCGATAAACTCCGTCAGAAGCTTTCGGTCAAACAAATCAGGTCCCGAAACCACAACTGCTGATGATACCAAAAAGTGAGTCCAGAAATATGAACTGAGGCACTAAACGGTGACAGTTGACATTATTATTGGTGTAACTTACGGTACTACTTTGTACTAGTAAATGATGTCCAAGCAGCAGCGAGTAGCGGGATATTTTTTATTCTGATTTACACTGCAATCTTTTCTTTCACACCTTTTATGACGTCAGAGGTCAGTCGAAGGCGCTTCCCTGAGGTTGTATGCATCTTTGTAAGGAACTGGTAGTGGTCTTCTAGATAGTGGTTGAATTGATAGGCACACACGCACACAGAGGAACAGAATGGCAGGCTCCAAGGAAGCTCTGAACGCGATTCGTGCCTTCCAGGAACGCATTCAAACCCAGGATTCAGCCATGTTTAGAGCCGTGGAGCAAGCCTTGCAAGTGATTCGGGGGGCATTCCACGTCTATAAACCACAGGAGCTGTGCTTCAGCTTCAATGGCGGCAAAGATAGCACTGTATTACTGCATCTGCTCCGAGCTGTGGCGGCGGAACGACCTCATACGGACATGGAATTCCATCAAATGCAACACGTTTACTTCCATAATGACGGGGAATTTCCGGAAGTCTTGGATTTTTTAAAGGAAGAGAGCAACAAGTACGGTCTTTTCCCTTGGTTTGTTTTTTTCCGTCTCGATGATGTTACCTGAGAATAGAATCCTGCAGGTACTCCATGAACTTGTCGCATTTGGGGCAGTTCCAGGACGGTATTCAGCAGTTAGTTGACGAGAAAGGCATCAGAGCGATTTTCATAGGGACAAGATACTCCGATCCCAACGCAGGTGCGTCACCTTGACCATTCTCGAGCTTCCAGTGTGAACTAAGGAGCTGCCGTTTTCTTTGTACCCATTTGAACAGGGGATCAGGACTACTTTACCCCTACAACGACGGATTGGCCCCCTGTGATGAGGATAAATCCCATCATCAGATGGTCCTATCAGGAAGTAAGTTGCGTTGTTGCTCAGCAATTTGAGTGCCAGGTTCATCCACATGTATTTATCAGGTTTGGTCCTTTTTGATCGGATGTGGATTCGATTACTGTAAACTATACGACCATGGGTACACGTCACTAGGCTCTATTCATGACTGTTTCCCAAATCCGTACCTGAAGACAGAGAATGGCTCCGAGGCATATCAGCCGGCCTGGAAGCTACAGTCGGCAGTGTTAGAACGTGCGGGAAGAGATGGTGAGCAAACACGGGACTACGGATTTGGGGAGGGGCTTAACTCTTCATTAGGAGAAGGATTCTCTCGGAATCACACCGACTCCCCTAAAGAAACACCTACGGCTGCGCTAGCCATCATCGGTAAGGCTGCAGTCCTTGTCCAGATTGTCCACTTGAGGCTCTACAACTCCTTCTCACGCCAACCACAGGCGATGAAGTGCTGAATGGGTCTGTTGAAGACGTAAACTCACCCCATGCAATACGAAAGTTTACGGACAATGGAGTGGACGTCAAGCGCGCAGTCACAATTGAAGATAGCGTCGGAGAAATTGCCGCTGAAGTACAAAACAGTGCCGCCGCACATGACATTGTCGTCACTGCAGGGGGTATAGGACCTACCCATGATGACGTTACTATGAGAGCTTTGGCCTCGGCGTTTAATAGGAAAATTGAACGCAACGGAATAATGGAGGTGCGTGTAATCATTGGTACACTTGTCTTTCTCGGTCGCTAACACGTACGACGACGATGATACAGGCTTTCTTGCGTGGGTACTCCTACTATCGCACCGGTGTAGAGGATGCAAACCCCCAGTCTCTACCTCTCGCAGACCTACCTGAAGGTGTAAACCTCTTGTTTCCCGGAGCAACGTCGGAAGAAGATGAAGCACTCCTTCGTCGGCTTCCACGCATTTGGGAAGAAGATCCCACGAAATGTTCTGAACTGTGTAACCAGTATGGTTTTCCAATTTTGCTGCTTGAAAATGTTTTCATATTGCCAGGAGTGCCCAGTCTGTTTGCCAAAAAGATTGACCAGATTGTTGATCGTTTTCGCTCGAGTTTGTTTCAGTTTCCGAAAGTCGAAGCGTCAGAAATCTTCGTGGAAGCGTCGGAGTCTTCAATTGCACGTATTCTGGAAGCCTGTCAAAAAAACCACCATAGGGTGAAAATTGGTAGCTATCCTGTGGACAATGATTTTTTCGGCGAAGGTAAGGCTGCACCTCAGGTCCGAATTACTGTCACTGGACGAGACGCCCACAAAATCAATGAAGCCCGCGAAGCTATCCACGGGAAGCTACTGGAGTTGCAGAAATCAAGTAAAGCTTGTAAAATCCTGTCGTGGACTGCGCCTAAAGGTTGAGTTGAAGTCGAGAGAAGGCATCTTACATAAAGATGTCGCCACACTAAAGCTTATTTTGTAGAAGTAAGCATGCTCATCCAGGCCTGATCTTTGTACTGGGGTATGCGGCCCTCAGTGGCATTGCCATAGTGAAAGAAGATACCAGTACATCACACTATTGCCCAAGTTAGTTCTTGGACCAACGGCGAAGAGTCATCAAGTGGAGTGATGGTCGGAAATGTAAGAAACAACGTGTAGGGCTTAGTGGTATTCCAGAGTAGGGCTAGCTTAGTGCCAGCGCCAGCAGCGTCATCAGTTATAAGGACGGTCTCTATCCCTTCGATCTGGAAACTAATACTTAGAATTTACCTTCGAAGTCCACATACCCGTAGCGTCCATACAGTTTCACTCCGAAAAATCGTGCGAATAAGAATCGAAACTTCTAGTTTCATTTCCTTTCTTCCCCCTACTGCCCAGGCAAAACACGACCCCATAGGAAGAGTGCAAGGGCTGCCCCTTTGGTATGCTTGCCTTCCTCATACTCCATACCTGGCTTGCTAATTCCAATTATGATCTCGTACTCCATTCTCTATGTCTCTTCTGAGCTACTATGCGCATACGGGATGGATCAGACTATACAAGAAAGAATTTAAGGAAATTTCGCAGGAACCCATCCGAATGCGGTTTTTTAGTGCCACACCGGCAAGTTCTGGTAACTTAAAGTGCGTGCGGAACCTTCCACCAGCCTGTGTGAAGGAGGAAAGAAACGAACAGCTGTCACTGGCACTGACGCATGCATACTGTGTTCTATCTACTGATGTTGATATAGACGGGATTGATACAGTGTAATCATCATAGATCTTGCACTTGTAGTACGGCAGCAGTGGGTGTTGTAACAGGCTCCTCACCAAAGTCCGCATCACTGGGGGCAACGAAAGGGGGAGAGAGACACCCTAACGGGAAACTCAGTATAACGATGTTTTCCACGCCACAGAGGTGTCTACACACCGCCCTCACCTGTACATTTGTGCTGGTGGCTCTCGCCACTGGGAGTGAGGCCAAAGAAGGACGGGCCAATCAATTGTTACGAGGGGACAAAGCATCTGTTGTCCCTCTGCGGTGCCGCGGGGACAGCGGAAACGCAGTGGATTGGTTCGCCGCCTTCAAGTTCCCCAACGGGTACCAGTACGCCGCGTATGAACCCGGCAAGGGACTCCACATGTCACAGGACACGCTCAACAGTTCGTCCAAAGGCGCCGTCAGCTCCACTACGGCACAATTCTTCGGCGTGGACTCGAACGAAGTTAGCTACATTGCATACAACGACCAACCGGGAGACTCAGGGTCCAGCATCTACGGACACACCAAAGGATTCATGGCGTTCAACTCTGCCGGGGGATTTTGGATGGTACGTATCCCTATTTTCGCGCTTGCTAGCGCTTTTCACCTACTTATTAATTCTACCAACCACGTGCGTACTTACAGATACATTCAGTGCCGAATTGGCCACTGTCTGATGAGTGGAATCGTTACAAGGGATTCCCCGAGAACGAAATCATTTACGGGCAATCGTTTTTATGCATAAATTTGGAATTTGAGGATTTTAATAAGTAAGCATCCAGAGGACGTGCGTGACCATGAATCGCTCGAGCTATTTCGTTTCCTCCTCTTATTTGCAGTGTCGGAGGAATATTGCAGTATAATAGACCCAACATTTACCATTCTCACCTTACTAGTGAAGCCTGGAACGGTCTACAGAAGCTCAAGGGAGCTGTTAGTGGAGATCATATTTCAAATGCAGGTTTCACGATGCATGAGTTTTCGAGCGGGGATACCACATTTAAGATCTTTGGGAAGAATGCTGATTGGGTACGAATAAGCTGTAGCGTTACCTCTGCCTCTTATTGAAGCAACTTATACCACGTCTCACACTCGTAATCTTACAGGGGAAGGACCTTTACGACAGCTTAATCGCGCCAACGCTGCAACAGAGTCTGTATGTAGAGTCTTGGATCCGGGGTTACGAAATAGGTCCTGCCTGCACTCCTCAATATCAGTATACTGTTGTGGATGTCGAATACCTTAAGATTTTGGACCAAAGCTACAAGGAAACGCAAGATCATTCTAAATGGGCTGTGAGCTTGAAATCTAGCTACGTATGCATCGGAGATATTAACCGAATGACCTCACAGTACCATCGTGGTGGTGGCTCAGCCTGCTTCAAATCTCCCGAGCTTCATCAAACAATTTTATCAGCAGTTACAGAGCATGACTCTTGTTCCACACAGTAAAATTTATATTATACAAGGAGTATTTCTTCAGAAGTACTCGATGTTTCTCAGGAGCCAATTTGTGTTGATTAGAATAATACTATACTTGGGTACCGTGCGATAGTACGAAATCACGTTCTACATCTGCCGTAGATACCCCTGTTTGTGCCATATTGAGAAATAAAAAAGTCTGAGCCTCCATTTATCGTTTTACTCTTGTACAGGCTCGGCGTTGTCACCTTTCTCTTTGGCTTCGGCTAGCTTAGTGAAATACCTGCAAAAACGTCACAACGCCGTGAGATCATTTACCCCCATCCAGTAAGCACATTTGTAGCTGTCCTTACTCTGCAGAAAATGAAACGAGATCTTCTGGTTGTTCTCGAATCACTGTTTTGGTCCAATTCTTGAGTATTTCCGGTAATTCTTCAGGCACATGAATTTGCTCTGCACAGTATAATGGTTCCACCTCCATCGTTCCCTCTCTGTGCTTGTCCTGTTGTCTCCCTGCATACCCATTACATCCATGGCTATTCATTCAACCCAGTGGGCGTACAGAAAACGAAGGAAAGACCGCCTTACCTGTCAAAGAGGGCAATCGTGCAGCAACGAATCGGTTAAGGCGCGTTCAACAGCCACTTGCTCAAGCTGGATACCCGACAGAGACCACCAGACGTTCAGTGCTTCAATGCCGTCGATCGTATAGTATATACCTTCCCTATCATGACGAATCAAAAAAGTCGTCGCTATCCATAATGGACCAATCCTTCATCAAGGCTTCGTGGGGGTCGTGGCTCGTAGTTGAAGGACAGCGCCAGCAAGTTGGGCAACAACGGGCGATTGGAATTTCGAATACTCTGGGTTGTACACAGCCGAGTTCAATGCATCATTCTGTGTCTGACATTTTCAATGAATTCTACTTGCTCACACAAACTTAGAATGGTATATCCATCGTCAACCTAATGGGGCCGAGTCTTGTTGGTTGTCATTCCTCTGCCTACAATTGTACTACCACGTAGTACGCTACTCGTAGCAGCTTGGGATTCCAGCCTCCGAATTATGGTTAGACTCACAGAATTCAAAAATCATCCACCATTTCGTCATCCTGCTATGCTAACATCTACAGGAGTAATCCACCTCCCGTTTTCCCCCGCCTCTATCTGCAGTTACAATGCATATTTGGTGGAACCTAACCTTGTGGCGTTCGGTATAGCCTCTAATATGGAGGACCAAGCAAAGGTAATACAGTGTAGTATCATGATTGACAAAACTCGCATATTTCTGGTGACTCCAATTTAACGAAGTCCTCCAATCGCATGCACACACTGTCAGTTGTTAATCCCTGAGTTCCATCAAAACTATGATCAAGACTCAGGATACGACCCAGTATACATAATTCCTTACAGCGTTAAAATTGATAGTGGATCCCTGATCCCTAAGACTCACATCGACCAGTGTCTTCGCTGCTGTTTTGAGCATACTCCCAAACGGAGGAACGGCACCTGAAACGCAGCCGCTGACTTGGAGTACATCGTCTTTTCCTACCAGTCTAGCCTTCTTTCCGAGTTTCTTTCTCAACACTTTCCAGTCGACCTTCTTGTCTGCTGCCATTACAACAAGAGCATAATCCTGTGGTCGATCTGCTTGAGCCTGCAGCGATCGCCTGGAAGTCCCAACTATCTTATGGACGGCGATCTCGTTACGGGTAGCTTACCGGCAAAGCCACAAGCATTGCCTTTGCACCTGAATGCAAGGCTGCGCCGCGCACAGCTGCAGACTGCAGCACAGAGACATCAATATCCCTGTTTTTCATCCTCGAAAGCAATCCGGGTATGATTTGAGAGCCCAGGCTTACCTCTTCAGACGTCAAAGTTTGTCTGTGATGCATATGCTGAAACGGTATGCCCTCATTGTTGAGCATTTCAATGATCTGTAAAAAGACTGTTGGATCCTCAGAGTCCTCTGATGGTGTCGCTGGAGTCGAATGCGCGCCTCCAGGCTCCGTTTGAATCATACATGTAGCACGTATATCCTCGACTGCAGGATTGGAAGTCCAACTGCCATCAAGTGCTCCCAAAGACCCCGATGCCATCACTATCTCCTCACGTTTCCTGAGTCCTTAAGCAACGCACGCCATTTCGCCCAAACCCTTCACAATGCTTCATTCTATATCATATATGTATCATAAACTTACCCCTGGCTTTGCCGTGAAGCTCATACAAACAAATTTGGTAAACAGCGAACTAACTACGCGGAATGATGATTGACGGTCCAGTGCTCAATGGTAGCTTTATTACTAGCTGGAAGAGTAAAAAGATGGGTGCGTCTCTGCATCTAGACGAGCAGTGCAATTGTACGGCTGTGAGTCAGCCTGTGACCTGTCTCCGACCAGTGGCGACCCATGGGAGAAATAGGATAGAAATCCAGGAAGGCACCTACTGGATGTGGCGGCAGAGTAGCTGTCCACAATTAGGAAGGAAAGGGAGAAAAGGAAGTACCGGTTCGGGTTCCCGTGGGAAACGCGACTGTGGTGCACTGTGCACAGGAATCCGCGGAGAGATCAAAGCGGCAGGGAAACGTCCACAAGGCCCCTGAAAGAAGCTTGCAAAGGAAGACGGAATGGCGGATAGTGGACGACGAAATCCACCTGCGTCTTTCGGGACGTCGACGACGGAGAGACCCAAAAGTACCGGCTTCGGAGCGAGGGGAAAGGGTAGTAAACCTACGACGGAGCGTATCCCTATCACTGAAGAGTGTCTTGTGAAGTGCAAGGAAGCGACAGAAGTCCTTGGAGAGAGCAAGAACGCTAGCAAGTGTAGACGAGACGAGACGGAGGAAAGCAATAACGAGCGGAGTCAGGAGGTCCCTGCCCACACTCCCCGAAAGGGGGGTCGATTCGGTTCTTTGGAGGTGAGCAACATGGGTTTAACGTCCACTACTTCGGAAAGCAACTGTAGTAGTAGCCCTAGTCGGTAAACAATAAATATACGTCGTCGTCGTAGCAAATCTTGTTTATGTTCCTGATAATCCAATTACCGATACAACATTCGCCGTGTAACGTGCATCGTGCGTGCAATTAAAAATTTAAAGGAGAAGACGAATACCGCAGGAACGAGAGGACGGCGAATCGAGTTATTGCGTGGCATGCGATGTACAGCCAGTACAGGCATGGCGAATATCGACCGAGCAAGCAGAAAGGACTGGTCATCCAGCGTTTCTCCGGCAAGTTCACAGTCACTAATTGTTCTTCCGTAGGCGCTCTCATGGTATACCATGTTTAACGACTTGTCATGCACAGAGCCGGCGACACAGAATGGACTTAGTCGGTCCAAACCGAGCTCATCGAATAAACTTTCACCTGCATTACAATCCTAACCACAGGTACCAACACAGTGCCTCGTAATCTAATAACATGTACTCTTCCGTACCTCCTTGACAATTAGGTAGTCTGTTTCATCCCTTGCAACTGGCCCCGCTGTGTTGAGCGACTTGGTCTCAGGTCTAGGTACCCATGCTCCTATTCCTTCCGCGGTACTGCCGGTGTTCAAAAAGAGTCCACCGTTGACAGCCTCAGGATCCTGAGGATATATCCTAGAAGCAATGCGGGCACGCCCTCTCTGGCCAAATACTTCGATAACACTGTGATCACTAAGGACGCGGAGATCCACAAGTGTTTCCCCTGTCTTCATCGGCAGACGGCCTCCTTGTCTAGTTTTATTTCCATTACCTCCTGTTCGATTGTGCAACAAACTAGCACAGAGTAGATGGGATCAATAAAAACGTGGTAAGCGTTTTAAACTCACCGGAGTGCGATCGGTCAACGAATAGAGTAGAGCTAGCTACTACACCAGAAACACAATCTGGATTATCATGCGCACGGGGGACGTACCACTTCAGTGAGCATCTCTGCCACGCCAATCAGAGGAATGAGCGATGAGTTTGCAAGGGGTACGTCAGGAGAAACACAGCGGTAAAAATCCTTACCGGCAACCCATTTGGGTCATCATCATCGGGAGCACCAGCTGGCACATACGTCCATGCCAAGCACGATGGGTCAAACTGACACTCTTCCGAGCAATTCTTGATGTTATTGGAATGCTCTCGCGCATAGAGAATATCTCTGAAATCACCACCCTGCATAGGCACTCAGCATCACCGTTGATGCTTTTACTAAACACGTTCTGTAGTTGACTTACAGGACGGTCCGTTTCAACCTCTACTCCGCTTCCAGCAGTGTGTGTTACGGCAACACGAGTAAATGTAGTTGCATCGCTACTTGCACGAAGTACGATACCAAATTCGTACCATCGCCCAAGTGAATGTAGCTGGCTTATATCGAACCATGAGTGCATATCAAATTGCTGACCTATAGCTACGTCAAACGACTTAGTTTCATTCTGCAGTGTTCGCCAAGTGCAACGATTGCGAATCTAGAGAATATTTAACATGCCACTTACGGCAAAAATCTTAATGCCGGAGTCTGACACAACCACAGAACTGCGGAGTTGTTCTAGCGCCGATACGGGTTGAGCCGTTACACTGTACTTCAAGTGTAACAGTAAAAGGAAAGAAAAACCAACTCCCAAACGCCTAGTCTCTAAGAAGTTCAAACACCCTAACACTCACATTCCAAGTCGATAGTCCGCGCCAAGCTGGCGAGGAACCGACTGGGTGCCGGCCCAATCTCTGCCATCCAATGGACCGTCCTCTGGAATCCAACCCCATAGCACCCGTTCTCGATTGACTGGGTCGTAAAACGACTTGGATGCATACCTGTAAGACGCCACCAGTTTTTAGATCGTGGAACATCTTTAAGGCCGGCGAGACTGGTCGTACCATGTGCCGTAGTCATAGAGAGAAGGGCTACTTGCTGGTTGGAAAACCTGCGTGGAAACGTTGTAGTTACCTAACAAAATCCAATCCTGAGACTGAGGCGTTTGCGACAACACTTTTTCTGCGATCGCGTAAAACGAAACGTTTGAAGCCCACACACGGTAGCTTGTCAATTTATGCCTGACCAACCTGAATATTTGAGAGCTTTCGCACCACCAGGAGAGCTCCCTGCATCCTCTGTCGACGTATTGAAGAAATCAGGGCTGCGATGGCCAGGAATTTCACCATGAAGCACGCTGGAAGCAATAATGTCGTGACGAGCGTACCACTCCCATATATTGATGTTTCTCACAAACGGAGAAGTACTGGAAAATAGTACACCCTCATACTTCCAATGTGTGAAGTCCGGCGAAGAGTACAACACTATCTGTGCTTTCTGATCTATTGTAGCCGCAAACGAAATAAACCATCTTTGTTTTTCACTCTGCCACCACGCAGTGCAAGGATCCCGAAACTGCGCCGTCGTCCCTCCTGCTTGTAGCATACCACCAGCATACTGTAGATACTGTGTGAACACATCCAAACGCTCCTGTGAATCGACAATACGTACCTGGAGGCGCCTGTGAAATGAGGGGATTATTGTCATCCTTGTACCATTCTCGTAAATATGGATCCGATGCATTCTTCGGGTAAGCCTGGCACTGCAGCTGTTGGTTTTGTGAATTGACGCACGTGTAGGAAATGACAGGAAATCCATTGACTATCGTGATCGATCCTGAAAAAACGCCCTTGCTATCGTATTCCTTGTCGGGGGCAAGGGCCACCGGCATATGCCGCCACGTGCTCAAGTCCTCCGAAACAACATGACCCCACTGCAAGTACAGTACAAGACCGTTTGCCGCTGCCGGCACGAACGAATGAATGAATGAATCAAATGTCCACGTACGTGCATATCTCCCCACACCGGGGCGTTGGGGTTATACTGGAAGAACAGGTGATAGACACCCTTCCAATAGGTAGGCCCGTTGGGATCATTGCACCAATTCCTGCGCGGCATCACGTGGAACTGCGGCTTCTGATCCACTTCTCCCTCCCCCAGCACCAGCACGAGCACTGGAAGCACAAACACCAACAGGGGCAGTCTCATACTTGATTCCGGAACTGGCTGCGTCTGTCTTTTTCACAAACCCTAGGCTAAGGCCTCGACTCTGGAACATGAGAGTGCGTGCATGAAATTCAGTCGTGGACCGAGTCGTGGTTGAAGGTAGATGCGGGATAGTAGTGGTATGTTAACCTAGTCAGGATTGAGGGTATGTAGAGAGAGGAGGGTGCCGCAGGCCAACATAGGACGGTGCGAGTCTGCATACCTTTGAGTTAACCAATATAGTCCAATAATACGTTATTTATAGCGCTACAATACAACCATATGGTAGTCTGCCAACCCCAAATTTTGGTGGGCGCCCTATGTAGGACACGCACACACACACACACACACACACACACACACACATAGAGCTGTACATCAGCAGATTGGTATTTCAAGACGGCAAAGTGAAAGAAAACATTTGAGCTGAGCTGAGGTTTTATTGTAGTGCGCAACGACATCAGTCTGGTGGTTTTAAGACTGTCTTCCGGAGCCGCCAAGAAGGAAGTTAGCTATACAAACTGACTAACCTAATTTAAAACAGTGTCAAAATGGCGGCTGCAGCTCCAGTGGAAGCGCCAAAGCTGACATTGGATGAAGCTATTGAGGGGATTGCTCGCTGGTTCATTCCTAGAAAATGCAAAGCGACGGATAAAGATCATTGGGCTGAGCGCATTACAAAATGCTTGGATAGGGAGAGAAGTATTGCGTTAGAAGACATTAAAGGCGTAGAAGAGCTTCTACGTCGAGAGAAAACGGGCGGGCCCCTTACTTATGTCCAACAAAACGAGCTAAAGCACAGCCTCGTGGTTGCTTGTTTCATTTTGGGTGACCGTGGGGTTTGCGATGGGTATGAAGAGAAACGCCTCAAGGATTTGTACCCTCCCGATGAGAGGGACACCATGAAACGAAAAGTTGAACAGTGGAAGAATGATGACTTAGGGTCTGAATCTGGTCTGTTTTGTGAGGAGCCGGGTCAGTACCAAGGCTGACCGATACGCTGTGTGCCTTGATTAGGAAACTATGTCCGCACGAAACAGGTAGTTCCTACCCACCTATACATATTAACTGCGATGCACTGTAGACGGTTGGTTTTTGTGACTTTTTATCGTGGCGTGGTACATGTAATTTCGCTGTTCCCCCAGGGGCTCGGAGCAACGATTGGGGAGGTTTGATGCGTTGTCCGCTGATCCTACATGAACACTGTATCCTAGGCATATGGGCTACACGTTCTTTTGGCATGCGATTGCAGGAATGGACCTGAGCTTCCTTCGGGCGCAAAAGCCGCAGAATATCAAAAGAGTGTTGCGCCACGTTGTGAAAAGCATGAAGAGGAATCAGATGTTTTCAGAGAGCCGCATACTGAAGCGGAAGGTTTTTCCAAGAGACCTGTGCCGGTATTTTACAAAACCGCAAGCCCTGACGTTATTCCTCAGTTCTTGCATCACGTGGGCCCCTCCACACTACGGGCATTGCGTTTTATTTTACAAGGTGCGTTCACGGAAGGACAAGATGGGTATCTGACAATTTACAGTCAGTCCAGTGGCGGTGGAAAGACGCATGCCCTGTACGTTTTAGGAATGGACCCCAAACACGATACCCTTGTTATCTTGTGCAACGTGGCAACGAAAAGGCAGGATAGCCTGACGGTCCCCTGGGGTTTCCTTGACAGTATTTTGAAAACACTCACTGTATATTTGGAACCTGGGCTGGAGAGGATCATTTCTGAAGCAGCATATGCCGCTGTGAACTTTGTATTCGCCAGTTATATAGAGTATATTTACCTACTGCTCAATACTATCGGTCGTCAGCATCCTCCTTTCAGCCCGCAAGATATGCGGATAGCTGCTTAACTGATGAAGTCTACGCGTTGCATGTGGGGGTTTCGCACTTGTTGAAACACCACGAAATTGGAGGTGTGTTTGTGGGAACGGAATCGACTTCCAGTCGGCTACAGAAAGCAGCTGAAATCTCACCGACTAGGTGCAAACTGCAGTTTACCCATGATGTGGACATATTTTCAGTACAGGGCATAAAAGAGCTCGTTTTTCACTACTTCAATGTAGAGCGTGTCTGGAAACGGCTAGAGAAAGCACGGAGTTCCGTGAAGGCGTAGAAATGTTGTGTGGTAGAGGCCTCTGGTCGGCGAGACTATTGGAAAACATACACTATGACTGTACTATTTTGAAGCCGGCGAACCAAGTCGAACTGAAAAACATGCTAAAGGATGAAGTAAACCGGACGAACGAGCTCAAGAAGGACGTAATCCAATCTTACAGTCGCGCAAGGAAGTTGGAGCAGACATCTATGCCACGGTTTCCAAATATTGTGCTATGTTGGCTCTTTACACGATGATCAAGCTTGATGCTGAATACCTCCCACTAAGTGCGGAAATGATGGATTGCCTCATTGTAGGCAGCGGGGTTTGTGTTGCTAAGTCTAACCAGTTACGCCGGGCCATATTGGACGAAGAGCCTTTCGTGAAACAATGTGTGGTCGAACGAACCGAATTACTGTTGAACTCGAACGGCCCAGTAGAGAGGAAATTCTACCGTGAGCATCTAAATGGTACCGTTACGGCCATGGTCCGTGATAATTTTCTTGTAGATCACAGTGTGTTGGGAGAAAGCGCCGAACCACTTCTTTGCCAGGTCTCCAACAGTAGGAGAAACCACTTTATGAAGTATACTCCGGGAATTTCTCTGGTATGTTGATGACCTTGAGCAGTCTGAGCACCCAAGCACTCGCAAGATAGCTCAATATATCAAAAACGACCTGGAGAATGTATTGGTAGACTTCAACGTTTGTGAGAACTTGCATCGGGTAGAACGTACGGGACATGAACTAGAAGAATTATTCGAACGGTGCCCTCCTAAGCGGGAGCAAGATTATAAGAAGACGGTGATTCTGGTTTTGTTTCTTTGGGGGTGGAGCACCCCTCCACAAAATGTCGGATTACGTCTTTGAGATAGGAAAAGGAACTGGAAGTTCCATTAGTTTGTCGAACTTGGCTTCGATTAAGTTTCCTTGAGCTATTCCGACAGCCTTGTCATAGCTGTCCTGGTTACAAGTGAGCACTATCTGTAGAGGAAGCTTCTTCACCTGGTGCCCTACTCTGCCAAGGCTGCTCACAGAATTGTCACCTCTGTGGGTTGATCAGATACAAATGGCGAACGCTTTGGCTTCACCTTTTTGGCCATCCATCAAGAGCGTCTTTCCTGTGCTGTCAATGTCGGGATGTGTCTTTACCAGGACAGTAGTGGGGAGCAAAGGAAACACACAGTTTGAGACCATCGTTCTGGTTGCCAGATGCAACGCGGTACTCTGAAGTGCGGAGGGGAATGTGCACATGCGACAATGCGTATAGGCAGCATAGGTATACATGTGAGAGTCGAACGAGAGATAACTATCCCAATTAATGATTTATATTTGATCATATCGATGTATACGACCTCTGTATACAAGGAAATCACCTATGTAGTTTACTCGTTCATATAGCATAGTTGGTAATCCAATTTGGGCCCAGTGGCTTACACACACAAATGTGACAGATAGCCCACCGGCCGGGAAGTTGACCACATCCTCTTAACGAGGAGCGGTAAGCGCCCGTGTTAAGCAGCGACGGGCCCGCTGTTCCTGCAGCCTTGCTGACATGCGCCGTGGKGGAACACAGCACTGGTTAAGCTCAGGAGGCATCGGGGGAGGAGCCATGCCTGCGCCCACAATGTCAGAGGTACCGACAAGGCTCAGTCTGGCAGGAGAAGACCCTGAGCCTGCCACAGCGGCGCCAACGCCAAGAC